>CAWUHX010000090.1:178236-355300 GCA_963922205.1 Romanomermis culicivorax
TATTTGAGCTTTTAAGTACGAGTATTACAGAAGTACAGCAATGAGTACAGATGCAGCACATTTCATGGCATTAAAAAAATATTATTGTTCTATGGGTGAGAGCCTCGTCACCTCATTTGCATAAGCTTTGTGCTAAAAATAAGGGGGGCCGTGTTAACTGCTAAGCATTGAATGAAAACTTAAAAGACCTCAAAATTTTGTACAAGCAAGACCAAAATAGATCTTGGTGCGGCTGTTTTTGCATTAACTCGGTTCATGAAACCAAAAATTTTAGTTTTTTCCACAAATGATGATGGTGACTTGCACTATCTGTTTCACCAAAAATCTCAAAAAGGACTTAGTGATGATTTTTTGAGCAAATATCACAAGCGCAGCAGTTTTGTTATCAATGGTCCTGATGAAAATAGGAAGGCTGCAGGTTACAATAAGAAATATACGACACTGGTGGCTATAGGGAGATCATTATTATGCGTCTCAGTGGCTCTGGTTAAATTTTGGTGGCTATTCTGACAGATTAGCTGTAGTGGGATGGTGGCTGTAGTGATATGGTGGCAATAGTGATACAGTGGCTATAGTGTGATCGTGTCTATAGTGCTTGTCAGGCTGACGCCAGCTAGTTGAATGTGGCCTATGTTAAGCCGTAAAAACACCAAAAGAGCGCCTTTCATGGAAGCTGGGCACTTATACGACTGTATAGTCCTGTAAAGCCTGCATTTTCTGGTTTAGAAAAATCAGTAGGTGTATCCACAAAAAAGACATGGGTGGGGTTAAGGTTCAAGCCATCAGAGCTTGTAGGTGCACACCAGACACAGTATATACCCTAGAATATTTTCATCAACATGATGCATTCTGACATTTGGCACAGCAAGCCATGAACATCAAATACTGTTAAGAATTATGTTCTTTAAGATCCTGCTGACATCACAGGAAATGAAGAAGTCTGCGGGATATATGCTCTTAATTAATTAGAGTTAGCAGACATATATATGAAAAAGTTTTTGGTGATATTCAGCCCTTTTTTCAAATAATAAAGTACAAATTGAATGAGATCCTGCAAAACAAGAACGTCACAAAGAAAGAAACCACTATGGCTGAAAGCTAAAATGTGTTACATGAAAAAATAATAGCGCCCAAGGGCTACAAAATGCCAAGATATAGCCTATAATCATACGGGCGCGTCGATTGGATAAAAGCCCACAGGCAAAAAATCGTTAATCTCATCATACACGATATAAATATGTATGAGGAAAGTCGGAAAATCAATCACAAATATAGTTGGAAGCTTGATCTAAAAACACGTCCAGACTTGTTTCAAGATGATATGGAAAAATGTGCTATTTACATAGTATGGGTATTTGAGGTATTAAACTGAAGTGTTCATTGGTACAGTTCAGCTAAAATAAGAACTCTTCTTTGGTCCAGATTGCCTTCTCGTCAAATGCAACCTTTCAGAAAAGTGTTGCGAAAAAATTGTTATAGGATTATATAATATAATGTAGTGCAGGAAGCAACCTGCAATGGCAGGGCTTTAGTATATTTATGCACCTATGTAAGCGATGATCAGATAGAAATTTTCGACCCCAAATAAGTGAATAATATTTCATTCCAGCTACTATCGTTGGTGAAGACATGCGTTTTTCTTGTAGTGGTGCATGTGGCTGTTCATGAAATGGAATGCCTTACACATGCCATCACCAGTACAAACACATTTCTGAATCATCGGCATGGCTCAGTTAGCGCAGTTGAGTAGCACGTGTGACGATGTGCAAAAGATGCCATCGTGCATTTTCCTCTGAACCCGTAGACTTGATGTTTCTCAGCCAAGTCACGGGCCCAGGCCTGGATTTTTATGAGGGGCACTGCTGCAGTCGCAACAGGCGATGCAGGGCTGTGCAGTCAGTGGTAGAGCGGCTACCACCCAGTGTGCAAGAACCGTTACACACGTCTGCCTTGTACACAGAAGATCGATGCTTTGAACCCCTCACTGAGTGTTATGTTTGTGATGTGCCAGCCACATGTTGTAATGGTGCATATGGCTGTTCATTACTCAGCACACACCGCACTCACCACTACCACTACAACCACAATTTCCAAACCATTGCTTCATTAGGACAGTTAAATAGGGGTCCGCCTAGTACGACGAAGGTCGAGGGTTCGAGCCCGTCATGGACCACTAATTTTCTGACACGGGGACCTCATGGATTTAGGCACACAAAATTGGGGACCATACCAGGGACCATTCCACCTTGGAGGCGAAGGGATTTTGTAGTAGGTGCCTAGCTGTTCACCATGCGACATGCCACTGAATTTCCACCACCACTACAAGTACAATTTTCGAACCATCCATGTGGCTGGCTTAGCACTGTTGGGTAGAGCATCTGCCTTGTATGCAGACAGTCGAGGGTTCGAGCCCCTCGCCGAACTTTTTTTTGACACACCAGCCGCATAGATTTGGGCATACAACATTTTAATGGGCTAGTGGAAAATTTGTTAAGAGCGTAAAGTTTCTATGAATTATTGCAAGCAAACTGTTTAGCTCCACGTGAATTCAAAATTGGTAAGGTGGAATAGGACATAATATTATTGATTTGATTTTTTTCCTTTCAGCACAGAGCGGCAACGTTTGAATGATTAATTTCGAATAAGAATTTTGACAAATCGAAGCACAAAGGGTGCAATCGTGCATCTTTCTTTGAACCTGTAGACTTGATGTTGCGCATCCAAGTTGTGGGCCAACACCCAAATTTTTGTGACAGGAACTGCTGCACTCACCAACAACTGATGCAGGGCTGTGTGGCCCAGCTGGAACCTTTAACCTTCTGCAAACTGGACACGTGTGTTATCCACAGGTCTCATTATGAACAGCCCACTGAACCTATATTTGCTGCCCACATTAACATGATTAGAATTCCAGAATAGTAATGCTTAGTAAGGGGCACAAACCCTCGACTTTCTGCATATGTTGTAGTGGTGCATCTGGCTATTCATTGCGCAGCATGTCCTGTACTCACCACCACCACTACATCCACAATTTCCGTACCATCCATGTGGCTCAGTTAGCGCAGTTGGATAGCACGTCTGCCTTGTATGCAGAAGGTCGAGGGTTCGAGCCCCATACCGAGCATTATGTTTCTGACCACATGCATTTGGGCATATGACACATATATGGCAGACATGCTACCTAAAATGCTAACTGGGGTCGTTTGTGCAGTGTACACCATGTGATGAACAGCTGGATGCACCACTTAAACAACCCTTCTTGTTTTGAAGAGGAGGACTCTCTGAACCTAAAATCCACCTGTCCAGCATGTCAAACAATGCTCAGTGAGGTCCATGAACCCTTGGCGTGCCGCACACAATTCAGACATGCTACCACTGCACTCAGTAAACCACAGAGTAGTCAGTGTAGTTTACACCGTGCTTCACAGGACTATACGGTCATATAAGTGACCACATTATACGAGAGGCGCTCCTTGGGTGCTTTTTACGGCCTACCCGAGGCTACATTCAGTAGGCTGGCGTCTGCCTGACAAGCAGGACTTGCTCAGCTACCTACCTCATAATGGAATAGGCCACCTGCTCATTCGCTGCTAACTGGCTTATTAGACCCTAGCGAGCAGCCTTCCAAGCTTGCCTAAACAATTTATCTAGCCCGAAAGGATGAATAGCTGTATCTGCATGGGCCAGCCACCAGAAATTATATTTTGGGTTACGCCTGGAATCAAACCTGGTCCTTGAGACTAATAGTCAAAGGCGATAACCACTAGACCCAGAAAGCCAGGAGAAAGGATTTTTGTTAAAGTCACCAATGTTATATGCCCAAATCCAAATGACCATCATATAAGGAAAATTATGGTTGCTGAGGAGCTCGAGTTCGGCATACAAGCCAGACCTATCATCCACTTAGCCATGTGGTGATGCTTGCAGGACAGGCCACGTAGTGAAAAGCCGCATGCATCACTATAACACATATTTGCTTTGCTATACTGAATAAACGAAGCCTGCAAAAAAGTGATAAAATTGATAATTAAAAGAAATATGCATATGGCATACACACAGAGAAGAAAAACGACTAATACATATTATACGACTTCTACTGCCTTCTCATGAACGAAGAATAAAAGCAAAGGAGCTTATCACCTAAGCAGCTTCCTTCGTACAGAACTTGTACATTACCTTCCCACTGCTTACTTTACGCAAAAAAATCATAATCCCATTACATGCGGAAATAATCGTCAGGTTTCACTCTACTAGACGCAAAAAATTAGAGTTCAGACAGCAACATGCTTTGGTCGTACGGCTAGCTCAATGTAATTGATTTTCATGAATCCAATCAGTTAGGGTTGTGCAACAAGCATATAGGATAAACGTACATGTAATTGGAATAGTTGCGCTTCTGTGAAGAGTTATAAACCAATTTTCGAAGTCCTCCGAAGCATCCAATTTGAATCCTGTAGTGAAATGGGCCTTAAAGTAGTGAATTGGTCCGATAAGAGGTTTTCAATTGTTGTATGACTAGAATGATCATTTTACATGCAGCTTTGGATGGTGAATTGGTGTCTAGAATAAAGTCGCACATTTCTATTGAATTTCAGTTGACTCTGATGTCTGAACTGTGGATGGCAAACTTTTGAAGCTCAAAAGTGAATTTTGAAAACATGAGCCTAAGCCTAAGCCTAAGCCTAAGCCTGAGCCTAAGCCTAAGCCTAAGCCTAAGCCTAAGCCTAAGCCTAAGCCTAAGCCTAAGCCTAAGCCTAAGCCTAAGCCTAAGCCTAAGCCTAAGCATAAGCCTAAGCCTAAGCCTAAGCCTAAGCCTAAGCCTAAGCCTAAGCCTAAGCCTAAGCCTAAGCCTAAGCCTAAGCCTAAGATATCCACTATCCGTATCCACGTTTCAGGCACCAGAATCAGCAAAAATCCTCCACGAATATGCAGATCTGAGACTACACTTGCATTTTAGAGATCGTCCTATCACCTGCGTCCACTTGTTTAATTTGCACATTAGTCACACACCTTCAATTTCAGTGGATTAGATAGCCTACAGCAACCTGAACAGTGTTATGCTGACTATTTTCGCCAATAAGGCTTCTTTACAGTGAGAAATTTGGAAAAATGTGTCAGCTTAACAATGGATAGTTTACATGTACATGATATATCGACATTTGTAACAAACATGGACAAGTTTCATTATATGAGGGGATAAACTAATAAATATTCAATTTTTACTGATTATCAAGTTCCTGTTCTCATTAAGAGTAATTTTGGAATGATTTATAAGGTATTATAAAACACAAAAATGCATGAAGGAGGTCTCTGAGCACTTCAATTCTGGATCAAGCCATACTCTATTATACCAAAATTTTGCTCCAAGTCCAAGGGACTCTTGATTTAAGCACTTGGGAAGCTTAATTCATTGAAACTTAAGTTTCGTACCTTAATTCCGTTGATTAAAAAGATGATCGTTATTTTTTGATCAAAAGTCAAATTTAAGAATATAACGAAAATGAAAACTTTCGGGAATAGTTTTCTTTTTCTTGAGAATCGTTACCATACGTTGCGATGATTCTTATACAATGAAGCGGGTAAAGATGGCTAGAAATGTGTTAAGGGGTGGAGGAAGGAGTAGTTAACGAGGCGAAAAATTGATCAATTTCACATTCTCTAGAAAAGTAGGAAAAAGCGGAAGTTTCTTCTAAGCAAACGACGAAGATCTAGCCGGGCACACAAAACGAGGGAAATTGCTTCGTTCGGGGCGTCCCTATATATCGAAAATGTGCATATGCTAATGATGGTATTTCGTGGTTTGCACATCAATTTTGTCAAGCGTGTGCAAGGAAAGACATTAAATATTAATAATTAGCTAATAAACTGACGTACTGTATGTCATTCATTTGTATAAATTGGGATGCGTGGTACTGTTAGTCATGTTTCGTTGGACCTCATTGCAACAAAAACGTGAATCGACGTTTGATTTTTGAGCTTTTAGCTTATTGAGCTAAAACATGGTACACTTTTTTCGTGAGAAATAACACATGAAACAGTACAATGTAGTAACCTGTAACTCCCGCAGATATAGATCATCATCATGGAAGTGATTTAAGAACCATGATCAGCTAGCACAACATTGAGAGTCATTATATCATATGCCCAAATACATCTGGGCACTGTGTTGAAAAAATAAAGCTCAGCGAGAGGCTCGAAGCCTGGACCTTTTGCAGAAATGCTACCAACTGCACTAACTGAGCTGAGGAGATGCTTTTGTAGCAGTAGTTGTTGCATGTGTCACGGACCCGGACCTGAATTTTTGTGACGGGTACTGCTGCACTTGCCACAGACGATGCACCAGGCTTGCAGTGGTTATGCCGGCCCCTATAGAGCATATAATTAAGCATACACACACGTAAAAGTATAAGAGAGGGGCCGAGTCACACTTCATCACGTGACCAAGGTCATGTGGACAGTGGATGCAAGCCTTTACCGTCACCAGGGTCTCTACAGCCACCTGGTTATCTACTGCCACCAAGGTCTCTACAATAATCAGATTGTTTACTGCCACTGGGGTCTCTACTGCTACCAGAGCCCTTATTAATACTAGGGTCTCTATGTTGAGGCAACCTGTTCCCGCTACTCGCGACTTCAGTAGAAGTTAGGCTCGGTCCAGGACTTGAATCCGGAACCTTGCGGCTACCATCTACATGCTCTAACCAACTGAGCCAACTGAGCAACGGGAAAGGTGCTCTTTTTTTGCAACAATTCGTAGTTGAGGTGGTTGCTTTGGCCACTCTCAACATCCCTCCGCCGTCGAGTTTGATGGACCCTCAAGGGCCACCAGTGTTAATCGAGCAGCAGGAAAGGCACTCTCTTTTTGCAACATTGAGGTGGCTGGTTTGGCCACTCTCAACATCTACGGCCACCAGGCTCTCTGGCACCATCAGGCTCTCTATCACCACCAGGGTCTCTACGACCACCAGGACTGCTACCACTATCATGGTCTTTACGGCCGCCATGGACTCTAGCACCACCAGGTGTTTACTGCCACCGAAATTTGTCATCCCCCCCCCCCCCAAGGGTTCCTACTGCCAACATGGTCTTTGACCATCACCAGGTCCAATTGTTTTACGGTTTCGGTTTGGGACATGAATTTTACTTGTTCTAAACCATACATGTAGCCGGGCCCCCAGGTTTGGGTGGAGGTCAGGCGACTTTTTTGGGCTGGGGGTCAGTAATTCCCAAAATTTTGGGGGGAGGGGTCTCTCAAGGAAAAATAATTTGATCTTTTCACGTAAAAAGTTCCAAAAATAGTTCAAAAATAGTAATTTTTTTAAACGACCAAAAAAATGTATTCATGACGCAAGGCACTGATATTTTTCATCAAAAAATTGATATTTTTCAGTGATTTTCCGCGCCAAAGTATGAGGGTCCTCACGGCTACCATATGGCTAGCCATAGGATTGTAAAATCCTGGGGGGGGGGCGTTTCTATAGCACTCCCCCCAAATTAAATGTATGTTCTAGACCCGTTTTTCGATTATTCCCAAAGCTTAAACATTGTTTTTAGGACACATTTTTTGTGGACACGATTTTCATGCATTGTGCATAAACAATGTGTCCCTAATATGTGAAAATCGTACCCCAAAACAACGAAAAACGTGTCTCCAAAACAATGCTTAAGCATACAGAATTATCGAAAAACGTGACCCGAACAAGTAAAATTCATGTCCTGAACAAAAATTTCTGTAAAAATTTTGTAAAAATGAGTAAACCCATAAACGAGATGGACCCTGTTGCCGGTCAAAGACCATGATGGTATTAAAGACCATGGCGGCTGTAATGGTGGCGGTAGAAACCCTGGTGGTTGTGTAGACTTTGGTGGCAGTAGAGACCTTGGAAGCAGTAGGGAAAAGTATGGTGGTAGAGAACTCGGTGGCAGTAGAGACTCCTGTGGCGGTAGAGACCTAGTGGTGTCACACGACTTGCTTCCACAGGTTGTGTGATATTGGTCACATGATTTTTGATGACTCCACCCCTTTCCTATACTATAACATTTGTATATGCTCAAGTATAAACCCCGTAGGGGCCGGTAGAATGACTAGCACTAACACACATGGTGATGGAATCATGGGCCCCCTGCCAGCCTCAACAGGGGGAGGTATGTGGTGACAAGAGCTTCACACTCCCCCTAAAAGAGAATGTGATGATTCACAAAGGGTGCAATTGAGCATTTTCCTTTTAATTCACAGACTTGATGTTGGGCATCCAAGTCACAGGCCCAGAACTGGATTTTTTGTGATAGGCACTACTGTGCTTGCAACAAGCAATGTAGGGTCGTGCAGTCAGTGGTAGAGCAGCTAACACTCAGTGTACAAAAACTGTAACAGATGAGAAAACGAGAAAAAGGTTCGATTTTCGAGAAAAAGGTTCGATTTCAGGTGTAATACAGATCTTTCCATTAGCTGTTGTGGGCAGGCACAGCATTTCATTGTTATGGAATCAATAGATTGTGTAGGCAAGCTTGGAACACTTTCTGCTGGGGGTCTACTCAGTCCAATGAAAATTATATGGAATTTTTTTGAGTGAAAATAAATTTGAAAAGTAGGGTGTAGCCAGGTGTCGAACCTCTGGACTGATGTCCTCACCACTAGAACACCACACCATGAGGTGAACCCAGATAAAATTGCTCCCCTTGGCAACGATTTTTAGCATACAACCTCAATGCTTGATGGTCGTGGATCTATGACCATTGACAAGTTGCACGTACCTGCTGCTTTGAACTGACCACCAATGATGTTGCCAACTGTTAACCCAGTTAGCATTTTGGCTATAACGTGCGGTGAATGAGGAGGTTGTTCTATTTCATTTATGTGGTAGGTAGCTGATCAAGTCCTATTTCTCAGGCAGAAGCTAGCCTATAGAATGTAACCGCAACCTGATGGAAAAGTGCCTCTCACATATGGTGAGCATTTATATGACCAGTCATCTAACGCCTGCTTTTTGGGCTATAAAAAAAGGTTACATGTGTACTATCAGTAATTTTAAGAAAGCCTGCAACATACCATCTTCAGGGATCGAGGGTCCTGGATAGTCACCAATTTCACATGGTCAAATTCACATTGCTGGCACATTAGAAAAGTAATGTTTGGTGAGGAGCTCGAATCGTGGATGTCCTGCATGCAAGGCAGATGCACTTACGGAACCATGTTGATTGTTCATGAACCTTAGTTATTATGGCTGTGTTGTATGCAGAACAGGCAGTGTAATGAACAACTGAGCGCAGCACTGCAACTCATCCTACCATTTGTGGATAAACGACCGCTTCTATGTCATATGCTCAAAAAAGTATATCAGAAAAATAATACCAGGTGAGAGACTCGAACATTTGACGTTCTCAATATTAGACAAACGTGCTGTCAACTGTGATAACAAAGCCACGTGTTGGGCACCCTGTTGATAACAAGCTGCGTCGAGAAATCGCCATGCAAATCGAAAATTGGACGACCAGCCGTGCAGACATTTGCATCGAAATGGAGCACCACAAAGAGAAGGAAGTGATAGTGAAAAATCATTCTTCACTGTTATCGTCTTTTCTATAATATTTTCGGAAAATATATGCTGGGATCCAATAAACCTTATCCCAGCAATTTAGTATTAAATTTACATATATAAAGCAGTGGTGTAACCACGCCCAGCTTGCTGACAGCAAGCTCAGAAAGACTGCTTAGGAATCCTGCGAGTATGTCTATCCCGGAGGGGATACCACTCTCTCCTAGGAGACTTTGAGGGCTCTGTTGTGAGGCCCCTCAATTAAAGTAAGTTATTCTTTGTTTTTGCCAGGTCTGAGGGACACAATCTCCGAGGCTTATCCAAGGAATTAGTTCTAACAGGTCAGTTCAGACCAGCACCAATCTTTTCTTACACCCTAAGGAAAGACCTGCACAACACACGTTGATGGTTCAGAAATTATGATTGCAGTGCTGATAGTTGCTCCTGGTGATGAATGAACCACTGCACACATTAATGCGGTCAATGTTGTACAGCCTGCACTCCTCCAGACTTATGCTTTATCTTTATCCAAACTTTCACTTTTACAACATTTTGTGAACCATAAATTTACACCATCCACCTTGTAAACAGAGGTCAAGGGTTCGAGCCCCTCACCAAGCATTATCTTCCTGTTACATCAGATCTTCACTATACGACACATGTCTTATGCAAAAAATGATCTTTTCACCACTCTAAACCTACCCTCACAGCCAGATTTGATGGACCATCATAGAGCCAAAAATGTCTGGTGGCACATTTTCTGCAAAAAATATGTTCTCCTGATGTGAACAAAAAACTATTGGAAAACTCCATCTCGAAAAGGGAACAAACGTCATCTAAAATTTATCAGCGTCGAAAAAATTATCGCAAATCCATTCTGTTAAGATAAACTACAAAAGCGGAATAAAAAAAGTATGTCCTCCGCGTTGTTCATTCGCAATAACGAAATAATCTTTGATCATTGTTAAGTTTTTATGCGTGTTTTTTTCTGCTTGTACGACGACTACGATCCTCGATCTAGAAAAATAGCATTAATCTAGAGAAAAAAGGCGCCCATTACGGGCACTATTGTCGTACGGAAAATGAGCAAGCAAGCTGACATTTTAGAGCGATGAAAAAATTACGATGACAAGCTATATACAAGCTAAAAAGTAATTAGCCTCGGCGTACGTATAATCACGGCGGAATAAAAAAAATTAGCTCGGGCGTTTTTACATTTCTGCGGGCCTGTCTTGAATTTTAATAGCTTTTTTCGGGAAACAAATAAACTTTCAGTGTAGATTATCCAAAGGGGATTTTTCATGTTTAGAGAGAAAGGGAATTCGACTAACAGGATTAAACACGGTTAATTAAATATCTATACAAAACGTACAATTTGATTAAAAAAATAATTTCAGAAGCCCTTAAGGTCAATAACGTACCATGAAGCTACAAAAGTTGGACAAGTTCCAGTATTGCGTCATTGATTGGAATGGGAATTAAAAATTGAACATGTGGCATTTTCTAGGTGTAATTTTTGGTCATAATTAGAGATTCCAGAAATTTCCCTTCATTTCAAAATACCACGGTGTGCTGAGCTGAGCGATTCCCAGGTTCCCAAGTGAGCGTTTCCCAAGTGAGCGAATTTCCAAGTGAGCAAATTTGCAATTGGGCGATTCCTATGTGGGCGATTCCCAATTGAGCGAATTCCCAAGTGAGCGAATTCCCAAGTGAGCGAATTCCCACGTGAGCGATTCTCATGCGAGCGATTCTCAGTTGAGCGAATTCCAAAGTGAGCGAATTCCCACGTGAGCGATTCTCATGTGAGCGATTCTCAGTTGAGCGAATTCCAAAGTGAGCAAATTTCCGAGTGACTGAATTACCAATGGGGCGATTCCAAACGAGCGATCGACAGAGCAGTAAAACTTTCTTCATACTTTCCTTCTTTACCTGATATGTTTCTTTGTATGTATTTCTTTTTTCTTTCGTTTTCAGCGTGTATTGTTAATGTTTTCGTTTATGTATGTTTTTACGTTTTCATCTTTTGTCTCTGCTTTCTTCTACTTTCATTTTTCTTTTCATCTACTTTTTTCTTTTTTGCTCATGAAACAAATTACAAGTTCGAATTTTTAATAAACATAATACCCCATATAGTTCTTATACCGTTCGTCATGCTCTGTTTTCTACATAATTTTATCCTTTGCGATTTTTCTTCATTTTTTTCGTCTTTGTTTTTTGCTTTCAATCTCTCCTGATTTTTTCTTTTTTGTTCTTTTTTCACATTTTTTTCCTTTCTTGCTTGCTGCTTTCTCTATGTTGCTTCGTATTTCTCGTCACTGTCTTCGTGTTTTCTTTCTTTTTAATGTTTTACCATCTTTTCCACTTATTCTTAATGTCTTCATTTTTGTTTACGTTTTCTTTCTCTTAATGTTTTGTTTGTTTCAGCATTCTTTTGTTTATGTTTTTATGAAGATTTTCAAACTTACAACGATGAAAGACTCATGCACGTCGAACTGTGCTGGAATTATACAGGAAACCGCGGTCATTTAAAATGACAACTTGCAATGTGTTGTTTCATGAACAAGAAAGAAAAAAGTACATGACAAGAAAAACAAAAGTAAAAGAAAGCAGAGACAAAAGATGAAAATGTAACGACCAGTTTTGAGTGAGGTACTTTACTTGGACCAATCGGTCGATACGGCGGGGCAAATACGGGGGACGGGGCGAACGGTTACAACAAACAACGGGTAATTCGACGGTCGCTTGAACGTCGACAAATAAAACGCGCTTCGAATAAAAACGGATGGGGGCCTCGGTTTAAATGCTTTCGAATAGTCGGCCGCTTGCAAATGTATAAAGACGGGGCGAGCGCGGATCAAGGATAAAACGATACCAGAATAAGAACCAGAATATAATGAAAATCACGCTTTGCTTCTTCTTTTATACGGCGATTTTGGCCACTCCCTGGACGCTGCGGGAGGTCGAGCTTCTGTCCATCTTCTTCCGCCAATCGTCGTTTCCGGCTACGCTTTTCATGCTTTCTTAACTACGCCTCTCTAATGCTTTTCTGGTACTGTATGCTTTCCATGCTTTGCTTGCTTTCTACGGTGGGCTTGGCCACACCTCTGTGCTTCTGTGCATGCTTCCTGTATCGGTTTCTCTGTATACACACGTTTTGTGGGGCCGCCGCTACTGTTACACTTGAGACTATTGTACGGCGGGGCTTCTAGGTATTTTACTGTGTGCAGGTGTTGTTTACGACTTTTACGGGGGATTACGGTAGCTGTGGAATGTGTAGTTTAGTGTAGGTTCTAGGGGAACAGCTGCCGTTTGTGCAAATTAATTAGGGCATGTTAATTGGGCTACCGGGGTGTGAACGGATCAAAATAAAGTACTTCACATAATTTTGTAGGAATGTTTGGGTGTGAATCCCAGACATCCTTGAGACGATAAAATGTGAAAATAAAATAATATCTAATAAATGTCTATTACATACAGTATGCTACATGTTTACAGTACTGCTTTAGCAGGTACGTTACATTTCCCTCCTTCCGGAGTTGAACGTCCTCGTTCAAGGCTTTCGAGGTTGAGGAAGGGTGGGGGTAGATTCGATAGTTGCTTTCCGAGGGTAGAAAGGGGTTGTCTCGTTTACATGCACCGTAAATGTAATATTCTTATGGGGGTGTTTGAGTGTAACGTTGGGGTACATGAAATTTGTGACTGTATAGGGTCCGTTTTGGCGAGGGAGGAATTTGGGAGTCAACCCTTGTTTACAGGAATGATTTTTATAAAGAATAAGATCACCTGCTTTGTAATGTATGTTCTGAGCATGCTTGTTATACTGACGGGTGTAGTGGGCTTGGGCTTTTTGCAAACTTTTCTGCACGGTTGAGAGTGCTTCTGTAAAATGCGATTTTACACGAAGGGCGTAATCATCTAAATCAACCATGTAGGACGTGGGGAAAAAATTTAACGCTGCATCTGACGGCAGATTAGCTTGCCTACCGTGAAGTAATTCAAATGGGGGATACGAAGTGCTATCATTTTTATGAATGTTGATCGAAAAAACGGCATACGGGAGATAAGTATCCCAATCAGTGTGATTTGAATTGATGTACATGCGGATACGGGTGGCTAGGGTTTGGTTGCAACGCTCAACTTCCCCATTGGCAATGGGATGATATGGGGTAGTGTGAATTTTCTGAGTATTGCATAAACTGGTGATCCGTGAGAAAAGATCGGATACGAAATCGGTGCCACGATCACAATGGATGATTTTTGGGGACCCATGACGACAAACAATTTTGGTTACGAAAAGCTTGGCAATAGTGGCTGCAGTGATGTCAGGGGTCGGGAATGCCTCTACATACTTTGTGAAATAATCGATGAAAACGACAATGAATCGGTTGCCGTCTTCAGTGAGGGGTAACGGTCCCATGCAATCAACACCAACTCGATCAAATGGGCCAGTTGGCTGAATTGGTACCAAGTTTGCATGCACTTTGTGTCTAAGAGCTTTCTGTGTCTGGCATGGGTGGCAAGTTTTGCAGTAACGTTTGATATCACGGCTCATTTGGGGCCAAAAATATTTCTGTCTGAGCAAGTGTAGGGTTTTCCGGGCTGCAAAATGACCTGTGAATTTGCTGTCATGATGTGAGGCGATGAGATGCTGGACTTGCGACTTGGGAATGTATAGTCTTGCCTGTTTGTCGACTATACGGAAGAGAATGTTTTGATGCACGGCGAATTTGATCAGAGTAAGGGGGTGTTTTTGGGCAATTTTTGCTAAAATACTTTTGACAGTTGGATCAGTGCGTTGGAGTTCGGCAAAGTTTTTCTGTTGCTCTTCTTGTTCAGTTGCTTCGGCTTCCAAAACTGAATTGATGGTTGATATTTCGGGGCGGGTTTCTAATTGCTCAATATCAAAGGATTGCTTTGCTGTCTGTGAGGGGAATCGAGAAACTGCATCTGCGTTACGGTTAGCAGTGCCTTTCTTAGGTCGAATGTCGAGTTGAATACCAGATAGGGCTAATCCCCAACGGGCAATGCGAGGGGACGGACTTTCTTTTTGTAAGACTGCCTGAACTGCTGTGTGGTCAGTGTGTACAATAACATGTTGCTGGAAAAGATAGGGGCGGAAATACTTGACAAATTCGACGACTGCAAGGGTTTCCAACTCAGTGATCGGATAGTTGCGTTCTGCGGGTTTCAATGTGCGGCTCCCAAAAGCAATGGGGCGATCCTGACCTTTACTATCTAGCTGACTGAGAATGGCGCCGATGCCGAGTTTTGAGGCGTCAGTTTGCAGAATAAACGGTTTGGTGAAATCTGGATGCTGCAGTATTGGGGCATGGATGAGTAATTCTTTTAGCTTAGTGAATGCATTTTGCTGTTCAGGGCCCCAGGAAAATTCTGAGTTCTTTTTGAGTAGCGATGTGAGTGGGCTAGAAACTTGAGAGCAATTTGGAATGAATCTGCGGTAATATGAGGGTAGGCCAAGGAAGGATTTAACTTCTTTTGAGCTTTTGGGCGTGGGTATGTCATAGATTGCCTGTACCTTATGGGGATCTGGTGAAATGCCTTGCTGAGAAATGACGTGGCCTAAGTATTGGACTTGGGGCTGGCAGAATTTGCATTTTTGGATGTTTAGCTTAAGGCCTGCTTGTGAGAACCGGGCAAGAATAGTGTCTAAACGTTCCAGCATTTGGGCATGGGAGTCTGCGAATACCAAAACATCGTCGAGGTATACAAGGCATGTGTTCCATTGCAGACCCGAAAGAATAACATCCATTAACCTTTGGAATGTGGCTGGGGCATTAGTGAGTCCAAAAGGGAGGTAATTGAACTGATACTGGCCGGCTGAGCAATTGAAGGCCGTTTTTTCTCGGTCGGCTTGTGCTATGGGGATGGAATAGTATGCATTAGATTGGTCAAGGGACGTGAAATATTTCATTCCACGTAGGGTGTCTAAAATTTCGTCTATGCGGGGTAGGGGGTATGTATCTTTTTTGGTGACTTTGTTGAGGCCTCTAAAATCAATGCATAAACGATGGCCTCCGTCTTTTTTGGGAACTAAAACTGTGTTGGTACACCACGGGGAATTGCTTTGGCTTATGACGCCTGCTTTTGCGAGTTGCTCAACTTCTGTTTGTATGATTTGCTTTTCCTTTGGGGAAGTCCGATAAAGTTGTCTACGTACTGGTTGGGAGCCATTGGTGTCAATTGTATGTGAAACGAGGGTGGTTCTACCTACATCCATTTTGGATTTAGCATATAATGTGGGATACTTCGATAGGGCGCGTAGGAGTTGTGTTTTTTCTGCTTCTGTGAGGTCACTGGAGGTTAAATTGACATTTTCTTTTAACCATGTGAATGTATCAAAACGGTTGGGCTGGTTTTGCGTTGAAGGGGTTAGATTAGCGGGAGCATTTTGTTTTGGGATGTAACAAGAGACTGTGCCAATGCATGTTCCAGGGTAAAGAATTTGAGCTGTTTCTTGTGTGTTTAGGACGGATATGCGTATGCGACTGTTTTGATTTTCAGAGATGCAAGCTGCGAAATGGACTTTGGGATTCTGTTTGGGTTTTGGGGTGAATTCAAGCTGTTTGACCTGTAAGTACGATTTGGGCAAGGGGACAGTAAATTCGGTTACTGTACGGGGTGGTAATTCTAATTTCTCATCCAAATAAGTTCCACCACGAGTTGAAAGAGGGCTATATTCTAGGCCATCACAAGGTAGTATAACATTGCCAAATTTGACCTGTGATTTTTGATTGTTGATAGTGTATTCCGAAAATCGACTGAGAAAGTTTTTGCCTAGAAGGATGTCTGCTGTGCAATCTTTTTGGACATGGACCATGATTGTTTCCTGGATGGTTTGGGCTGTCACTGTGACAAAAGTGGTTCCTACAAAGTGAATCGGGAGATTATTTGCTGCTTTTGCTTGGACTAGCGGGGGTTTCATGTCTAACTGTAAAAGTTGTGCGACTCGGGAATCAATGAGGGAGTAGACTGCACCTGTGTCAATCATGCCTTTTGTCATTAATTTGCCGTTAAGTGTGATTGGAATATGAGGGGTATGTTTCTCAGGTACGTTTTGGGGTGACTTGTTTGATGCCGATTGCTGAATTTGATTGATGAGTTCGATTGCAGGAGTTCGGGGGGTATCGATATCGACAAGGACATATTTCTGTTGCGTTTGTGCCCCACGACGATTAGCTAATTCTAAGAGAGCATGGCCGAATGATGGGGGTATGGTCTCATGTAAATGTCTGTTGTTTGATGGTATTTCGTATGCATGTTCGTTTGTGGCATGATGCTTTGGAGAGGGGAAATATTTTCGAAGAACGAGAAATGAATAAAAGATGCCTGCAATAACTACAGTAATAACGGCGAGATTAATAATGATTTGCAGGGGTCCTTTGAGTAAATTGTTTAATCCATCTGTGAGACTTTGGGTGGTACCGGTTATTACATGTTCTATGCCTTGACCGGCGCCAGAGAGTGTATTTCCGAGTGCTTGGCCAGTGCCTGAGATCATGTTGTAAACTGTATCGGAATTGAGAGACATTTGGGCGGTGTAATTGACGAGTTTTTTGACAGTGTTTTCGAGTGTGTGAGTTTTGTAAATGTATTGTTTCAAAAAGAGTAAGTTGGTTGAAATAGTTGCAAGTTGATCATGAAAAATGGCGGGTGTATTAAAATGGAAGAGGGAGAAATTTTGGTTCCAGACAATTTCTAAGGGTAAGTTTGTAACATGGGGGGATCCTGTTTCACTGACCCATGTATTATTCTGTTTGTAAAGGGCTACATGCATGTGATGGCAGTCAACTGTTTGTGAAAAAGGGGTCAAATCGTTGCCTCCTGGATTTGAAAACATGATTTCGGTTCCTACGAGGATGGGCAAGAGTTTGTAGCATGTTTGGTTGATTTTGTGGTTGTAAAAGATTTTGGATGCGTTTACCTGCTTGCAGGGCCAGACTGTGAGGGCTTCTCCTGTGAATTCTGCTATGATGTCGGTTCGCTGGAGGAATGCACGCGCTCCAAGGGTTGCATCAAGACGTAAAATTTGCCATACGAGATCAAGGTGACGCTGTGCCTGTCTGCATAATTCATTCCATACATTTTTGAAATTTTGAATTTCGAATTCCTGTATTTTGTCTGTTAGATAGTTTAGTTTTGCATTAATGGGTTCAAAATCATCAAAATCGTATAGTGTAGTATGAGTTTCGTTGGTTTTTGGGGTTAAAAATGCGTTACGATGTGGGGTGCTTTTGTCTAATTGTACGATAATGCCTTGTTCGGTTAGAATGCTGTCTTGGATTTCTGGGCAATTGGGGTTCGAAAAAACTGTATTTTTAACCGAGAATGCACCTTGTAGTTCTTCTATTATCATGTGTGTTTGGGTGAGTTTGATGGGATGTGTATTTTTGTATTCGAAAGGGCATAAGTTTTCAAATGCTGTTTCATTCCAGATAATGGATCCGTCGGCTGTGACACAATGACCTGATGTCGGTTTGCATGACCCTAGGTCGCCTAATGTACCTGTCATAGATTTTCCATTCCAAGATGCTATTTGTCCTATTTCTATGATGACGTTAGTGACTGAGGTACAATGGTCTGTACAACACCATGTGTATTCTACGCTTAGGGAGTTATTTGTTGACCAAAATCCTGGTTGGGTTTCGTATAATTTTTGACCGTTGTGTTCTTTGTCTATAACGATTGCCTTACAAACATGTGGGGTTAGATTTTGCATTTCGGTTTGGTCGAAGACAATACCTTTTGATCCAAAAAATCCTGTATTAGTACAAATTTTGCGTTTGCGGACACTGCATTTGTATGCGTCTGTAATGTGGGGCTTAGTGGAGGGGATATAGATTTTTCCGAATGTTTGTACGGGTTTGTCTACTGTGGAAGGGGGCATGCATGATACAAGTTTTGGTATGCTGACTGAGTGACCGCTCAATGAAGTTCCACACATCTGAAATTGGGCACTACACGATGTGGGGATTATTATACAAAGAAAAATACAAAACATCGGCCAATAGAATGTTTTAGTGGAGGCGGCGGGGCACTGTATGTTTCCGTTGTGGCCGGTTTGGTGTTGGGGCTTTTGGTGTTGTCGTTTTGCGATTTTGCGTTGGGGGGGTGGCCGGTTTGAAATCTGAGCGTTCTGTAAAATTTTAGAAATTGAGTTATGGGATGGGGTTTGGACTTGCTTACTTGCGGGGGTCGGTAGCAATGTTTGGCGGGGGCGAAATTGGTAGGGTTCAGGGGTCAGGCCATGGAGGAGGGATAACAAGTTGCGGCCTGTTTTCGAAGGGGTTTCGGGGGCGGTGGGCGGCGTTGTGTCTTGCTTTCGGGGGATCTTGTAGCCTACGGGGATGGTGGGCGGCGATTTTTCGATTTTTTCGGCTTCAGGCGTAGGGGGTGGTGACATGGCGCACCAATCGGGTACGTCCAGATCAAGGACGTATTCGTCACTGCGGCGGTGGGTGTTGGGCATGATAGTTCCTAAAGTAGTCTGAGGGCCGTTAGTTATGGCGGGTAATTTTGAGTAAAATGCGGGATCATCAATGTCCATGAGGGGTTGGGGTTGCCTGTACTCAATGCAATTTTGAATATTACGACTCTGCTGATTTGGACAATACCTGCTTGTATGACCTCTCTGCTTGCATATAAAACATTGAAAATTGGAGTAGGATTTTGAAGGGCAGTTATCTGATCTATGTCCTGTTTGGGAGCAGTGGATGCATGGGCTTTTACAATCACGTGTACTGTGATTATTACGGAAACAGATTTCACATGATTTTCGGGTGCCTACTGATTTACAATTACGAGCTACGTGTCCGATTTGTCCACACTGGAAGCATGTGGGTTGCCTAGGGGTGGTATTGTTCCTGTGAGCATTATTCCTACTGTAAGTGTTGTTACCGAAATTGTTGTAGCTACTCTGTTTTGGGGGTTGAGGTTTTTGTTTGATCTGCAACTGTAAATCTTTTACTTGTTGTTCTAACTGATGCAAAAGATCCTGTTGGTCTGTATTTCTGGTTAGGGAAAAGATGGGTTCGGGTTTTGGGGGTATAAATGGAAGGGTGTTAGATTTCAGCTCATTTCTAAGGATTTGTTGTTCAATGTAAGCTGCTTCGTCTGACATTTCTTTTAGAGTTGAGAACCTTCTATACTTAATTGCTTCCCTGATTTCGTTTTGCATGCCTTCTACAAAGAGGGGTTTTATGATCATTTCTCGTGCGTCTGTGTTAAAGTTAGGGTAGGCGAGGGTTGCGAGATGTTCTAGATCAAATAAGAATTCCGTTACTGTTTCTGACCGCTTTTGTTTTCTTTCGCGTAAGAATTGTTGATGTAGCTCATTATCTCTATTGTTTGGGAAAAATGCCTGTAATGCGACTTTATACTGCTCGTATGTGTGGGGAGGGTTTTCGGAATTCGCTAAACTTTTGAATTTAGCTAACGCAGCTCCTCCTAAATGAATTTCTAAACATGCCAACTTTAACTGTACGTCTGTATCTTTCATGCCTTGGAGTGCCATGAATTGTTCTAATCTTTTGTTCCATTCACCAAAATGTTGGGTCACGCCGCCCGTGAATACTGTAGGTTTTGCGTAGAAATTGTTTGCCATGTTATTACGAATGTTTGCTGTTCTTAGATCGTCTATTAGGGTAGGGTTTACTGTATTCTGATTCAATTGTGTGCGTAGGGTACGAAAATGTTCTGAAAACAAATCATTTATCTGCTCTCTAACGATTTCTCCTAGATGATCTTGCGTTTGGTGGGTCATTCTTGGTTTACGATGGGATTTCTGCTTAAATGCTTCAATTTTTGCTTCACGCTGTATTCGTTTAAATGTATCGCTTAATGTCTCGTTGGAGGGGATTTCCAGTTTGCTTAATACGAATACCGTCTTACTGTAGGAAATGATTACTACTGTATTACTAATGCTTCTAAATGCCCGGATAAGAGTACACCTAACTTGGGGGCAGGGAGTTCCACTGGTTAACGTAACGGTACGGTCACCAAAATATGTAACGACCAGTTTTGAGTGAGGTACTTTACTTGGACCAATCGGTCGATACGGCGGGGCAAATACGGGGGACGGGGCGAACGGTTACAACAAACAACGGGTAATTCGACGGTCGCTTGAACGTCGACAAATAAAACGCGCTTCGAATAAAAACGGATGGGGGCCTCGGTTTAAATGCTTTCGAATAGTCGGCCGCTTGCAAATGTATAAAGACGGGGCGAGCGCGGATCAAGGATAAAACGATACCAGAATAAGAACCAGAATATAATGAAAATCACGCTTTGCTTCTTCTTTTATACGGCGATTTTGGCCACTCCCTGGACGCTGCGGGAGGTCGAGCTTCTGTCCATCTTCTTCCGCCAATCGTCGTTTCCGGCTACGCTTTTCATGCTTTCTTAACTACGCCTCTCTAATGCTTTTCTGGTACTGTATGCTTTCCATGCTTTGCTTGCTTTCTACGGTGGGCTTGGCCACACCTCTGTGCTTCTGTGCATGCTTCCTGTATCGGTTTCTCTGTATACACACGTTTTGTGGGGCCGCCGCTACTGTTACACTTGAGACTATTGTACGGCGGGGCTTCTAGGTATTTTACTGTGTGCAGGTGTTGTTTACGACTTTTACGGGGGATTACGGTAGCTGTGGAATGTGTAGTTTAGTGTAGGTTCTAGGGGAACAGCTGCCGTTTGTGCAAATTAATTAGGGCATGTTAATTGGGCTACCGGGGTGTGAACGGATCAAAATAAAGTACTTCACATAATTTTGTAGGAATGTTTGGGTGTGAATCCCAGACATCCTTGAGACGATAAAATGTGAAAATAAAATAATATCTAATAAATGTCTATTACATACAGTATGCTACATGTTTACAGTACTGCTTTAGCAGGTACGTTACAAAAACGTAAAAACATGCATAAACGAAAACATTAACAATACACCCAGAAAACGAAAGATAAAAGAAATACATGAAAAAAATGTTGGGTAAAGAAGGAAAATATGAAAAAAGTGTTAGATTCTCGATCGCTCGTTCGGAATCGCCCAATTGGGAATTCGCTGAATTGGGAATTTGCTCACTTGGGAGTTCGCTCAATGGGGAATCGCTCACATGAGAATCGCTCAAATCGAAATTCGCTCACTTGGGAAATCGCTCAATTGAGAATCGCTCACATAGGAATCGCTCAATTGGGAATTGGCTCACTTGGGAGCTCGCTCACTTGGGAGTCGCTCACCTGGAAATCGCTCACTTGGGAATGGACTATAGGCATAACATGCATACATTACAGTAATCGCCTATCATTATCACTATACTTCTGCGCCTTGTTTACAATCCCTTCGATTGCCTGTAATTTGAACTTACCATGAAAAGCCTTGAGACCAGGGTCTCAATTTGAGAACTAATTAAGATATTTAATTACGACATTTTCTAATTTTATACATCATGATAACACATAGCTTGTTAGCAAGTTCTATTTAAATTGTATCATTTTGTTCAATTAAGCACTCATTTCAACTACCACAACTTTTCAGATTATGAAAATTTCCAAGTTTGATATTTTACCACCATTAAGTTTATGATCAAACTTAGATGGGATTCGACTCCATGTGTGATGCTTTCCTAATGTTTATGGGAATTATGCCCCTTCAGGAGCCACAATCATTCGATGGAGTCAAAAATTTAAGGCCATTTTGGTGGTCTTCAACAATGAGGATTGAAGTGGCCATTCAGGGAAACTCACTCAATGACAGAAATGTGGCTGTCATTGAGGCTGTGGTTGGAGGAAATAGATATGTCTCGATTGACACTCGGTTGGCCTTTCTTAGGGTTCAAATCCAGAAAATTTAGTCAATATATTGGTGATATGGAATAAAGTGGTCGTTAATGATGTCGAAACCTGTCAATAGAACTTGTCAGGGTTACTATGGCTGCACGTGTTCAACTTACGGTGTGAATGCTCTGGTGGCATGGACACAGCAGAATTGGCAGAATTGACAAATTTACATAGAATTTTGTGGCGTTTTTGGCAAACATTTCATTGTTTACTTTTTGAGAGATTCTTTTATGCGTCATGTTTGCCATTGATTTATACAGTTATTTTATTGTATTGGCATCGTTTTGCTCGGATCCAAATACAAGGTCAACATGGTAACTTGTTTTGTTTTGTGAGTGTAGGGGAAAGATCTCATAGGGGTTAAGGGCCTACTATACTTCACCACATGGTGCCGTACAGTGCCATACAGTACCACATTGAGCTGCTATACTTTGCCACATGCGCCTGCGCCGTATGGTGCCTGAGGAGTGGCTGCTACGGCGCCTGATGGCTGTTCTGACAATGTCAAAATTTTTCTTATGGCCGCATGTGGCAGCACTGCTATGTTTGGATCAAGTCGATAATCTACGAGGAGGTAGATGGCCCCCTGCTTCGCTATATAGTGCATGGCATACATATGTGCCCTATGGTGCTGTGCGGTGCTGGGCAGCGACATACAGCACGGGATAACTAGCTGCTATACTTACATGCCATATGGCACTGTACAGCACCAGCACTGTACAGCATGCACCATACTGCACCATATGGCGAAGTAGAGTAGGCCTTTTAGTATAGTGGAGATGGAGATAGGAACTTTCGCGGCAGGAGTCAAGCTATTTTATTGGTGGTCTAGGGAGTTTCTGGTGAGGTACCCGAGAGTGCGAAGGGAGTTTTAAATTGTTCGTGGGTTTTTAGCCTGTGATCGAACTGTTGCAACTTCCATTGTGTTAGTCCAAAGGTCAATCTCATCATCCAACACCCGTAGCCACCGTACAAAATTATTTCCTCACTGATTGCCTTCCCTACAAACCCCAGGACTGGAAGTCCTTCCTTCACCACACAATGTGATATCCTCCAACCTTCAACCTACTGAAACCCTCAAACAGAATTGATGCAGATGTATTTTTAGGCGAGGGTCGCTACAGGGGATGAACCCTGGATTTACCAGTCTGATCCAGAATTTAAACAACAATCGAAGCAGTGGCTACTCATAAGTCCAAGGAGCCCAATCACATTCAAAGGGGATTCATCAGTCAAGAAGATCATGAGCATGGTTTTTCGGGATCTTGAAGGCGTCATTTGTCAATTTGTTGGAAGGCCAAGAGACTATCACTGCATTGTATTACAACCAACAGTATTACAAACAAACGAGGCTACATTGCGAATCACTTTGTAAAACTGACAAGTTTGTTGTAGTGTGTTTCTGCCGATTTTTATCATTTTCGTCAAACTGCACATGAGGCCCGCAGGTAGCAAGTGGCCTGATCCAGTTGCCAAAATGCGCCCATCAAAGTGACATCGTCGCCCAAGCCACCGTTTCCTCAGGGTGTGTTTCCCCTTTTCGAACTGCAAGTAACGCCACATCTTTCTTGGTTCCACTCTAAAGTCAACCTTTTGATTGCATTTCGTTTCCTCGATTTGGTGCCCACTGTGTCATATGTCAAATATCACGCTCACTCTTGTTCCAGAAAATAATGTCAAACTATTGATCAGTGTCGCCGATCTGGAATCATGGCACGTCTCCATGAACGCCAGACCTCCGAACGTGCTCACGCCGCTGATCCTTCTTTCACCTGGAAGTTTGGGGCAGGCCTTGGCCGCCCAACCCACACCAAACTTCCGTGGCTACACTCTGGTCGGTTTTGACACCAAATCGATCATGGCCGCGGATATGAAAAATTTTCAGTTCACTGTGCCTATGCCAGCCGACTCCACTGCGTCCAGCTACCCGAGATATGTTCAACTCGCATTCCCCAACGGCATGATGTTTGTTTTCGAAACTTTCACCGCCACCCCAGAAGACTGGACCACGCTATTCTCCCTAATCCACGGCGAACACACCATCGTTGTTTCCTTGGATGGAGCTGATGACTGGGCGAGGATATATGCTCTGCTAGGTACCCAGTTCCGGACCGACCGCCAAAAGAAAAATAAAGACCCTGTGGTCAAAGCAATCCATTTCGACACTTACCACGTAATCTACAACATCGACATCTCCCCGCTGCTGTATGAGCTGGCTCGAAGAATAGGGTTCTTCCCTGAAAGCTACTGTTTCCACCATGTGGGCCCTGGACGTTTCGAAACTTACGCTAAGATTCCCAGCCGCATTGCGATTTTTCAACAACCCGGCGACATCGTTCCTGCAATCCAATGTTCTTGCGTACGCGGCCCTTGACGCCTACTATCCACTCCTATTGTTCTTGGCTTTTGGCTGTAACGGCTTCATCCCCAAGGTATACAACGCCCCCGCATTGTTCCCCCACGAGTCGTTGGATGCCACCAAAATCGACCATCTCACGGAGACAATCATCGCCGCCTTTCACAATGTCCCGTTGTCAGACGTTCTACCCCCCTACTCCACTGATCCAATTTATCCTACTATCTCGCAAATCGCCCTCCCTGCGATTATGTGAGACGAGGTTCTTTCTGCTTACAAATTTTTTATGTACCATTGCACATCGTCTGACCACGGTCGGTCTTTTTGTTTAGGGACGGTGCCTAACGGTTTTCACAACGTCAAAGTTTTGATGCCTACAACTCATCCGAAGCTGCTCACCGCTCCGAAAGTGCCCAAGAAAAAGAAGAAGAAGCAGAAAGACGAGCGGAACAAATCACCGGACGTCTCGGAAGATAAAGACCAGGCCCTCCAACCAGGATTGATATTTGATGATCCGAAACGCCTTCAAGCAGACGTCACCTCGGCCATGAAGAGTAACCTCATGGACCGGCTCATCGAATTACTCAACTTTTCGGTTTGGTTCATGTACAAATTGGCTATTCATGATCGCCTTCAATACCAAACGAATCCCGCGCTGCCACCAATTCCGCACGAAGTTGACGACGTGTGGATCGAACATGTCCCCGCCGACCAACCATTCCGTGAGCGAACCTACCAGGGTACTCACTACCTTTATCACCCCTCCACCATTTTTAGTTTTTTACAGGTGGATGGCGGCAGGTTTCGATGGCTAACATCTTTCATGCCATTGGCCGCCCTTTTGGCTTCCCCGTGTTCTGCTGCCGAATACGCCAACATTAACAATTTGTTGCTCCACCACGCCCAAAATATGGATTCCCCAACTTGCACCACTTTGTACAATTCTATGCGGTACCACACCAACGGCAACCCCTGATCGCGTCTCACCAATTGGATGAATCGCATTCCCAAGCGAGAGCCGTCTTTCGCAAGCGACCCCGGAACATACCTCTGCAACCAGTTCGCTCTATGCCCAATCATCTTTAACGAGGAATTCCACATGGAAACATCCATTGAGCAGATCCATATCGACAAATCAGACTACACGGCTAATCCCCATAGCTGTTTCCATTTCTATTCAACCTTCATCAACATCATCAACTTCCAAAATCGATTTTTGTTCCCTGCGCCAGTGTATGCCTGCCCCATGCCCACTATGGCTTCGGTGCACACACTCACTGCCAGGGAATTACTTGAATGCCCAACTTTGGGTGTTGACGTGGAACCTGCCGATGAGGAGCTTTTGGATACACCAATTTTCGATTTGAACATAGCAAAGCTGCCACCATCAACTGACGTGTCAGCCCTTCCTATGCCCGCTGCTCCATCCGATATTACGGCGACAGCCACACAAATCACCAACTTCTTGAAACTGATGCTCAATGAAATTTCAAACCTCGCCCCAGTGCCAATGGACAAATCCATCCCCATCCAACCAGCCACGATGCATGCTGAAAGGAACACAGCCACTAATCAAACGTTAATGGACATTCCCCAAGAAAGCACCATTGATCAATCCATGTCAATGGACGTCGTACCTGTCGAACCCGCAGCAATGTTGCCTCCAATGGCGCCTGCTGTGGACCCGCGAATCTTTTTGGCCACTCCGGCAATTCTGCCCGGACCTCCGATTATCACCACCATTGCCCCGCCAGGTATAGTGCACCTGTCCATTTTTAACAACATATAATTTCAGATCAGCAATGGCAAGCACTGGCTGCAGCCCTCACCGCATACCATTTCCCGTCTCCGCTGCCCAGTATGTTGTTCCCTGAACACCACTGGATGGACTATCCGGACACGCTTAAGGAAGAGATACAACGTATCTTGCTGCCACAACCGACACCAGCTGCCCCGGTTCCTCAAGATGCTCAACTGGCTCTGGTCATCGCTCAAGCGGCCATACAGCCGCCCACCCCACTGCCCCCGCCACCCGTCTCTCAACCACCACCGCCTGGGCCTCTATTGCCGCCTACAGCACCTGTGGATGTTCAAACCCCACAGCCTCCCAGCACATCCATGCCCGCTTTAGATCACCATGGCCAACCCATTCGAAGACCCGGGCATTACGAACACTCTGTGAAGCGCAAACAGCATCTTCAGGGAGAGGCCGAATATCGAAAATCTCACAAAACGCATATGACAGACGAACCCCGCACCAGGCAAACGCCGCCACCCAGTACCTGGCATACTGAGTGTGGCAAAACGCCCAGGGAACGAACAACCCGTCGCTGCTAACAACGTGATAAACAGAAAGTTGGTGAAGAGGCTCGTCAATCTTCACAGACAACTGCAATGCCCCAACGGAAGGTCACGTCCACAAAAACAGCAGTGCAGGCAAAACAACTGCCGCCTGCCCGCCAATCGGAAAGCCACTGTTCACGCCATGAGTCACACTCTTGTGATGATCGCCACTGGAAAGAAACCCAGCAGCCTCACGCTACAACCCCTGATAGCCCCCAACATGAACGCCCGAATGATGCACTGGCGCACCGCACCCAAAGTGAGCAAACGTGCCAGGTGCACTTGACAGGTTTTTACAAAGACCTGTACCGGTGGGGCTTTGGCCGATCACCACCAAAATTGACAGATTACATCAGCCCTTTGTATCACGACGCTGAAATCCAAAGATGTATGGAAGCTTTGAAAAATTACCGCCGCCGTCCCCGATGGATGTGGAACCCGCCACGTCATCCTCAACTTTGCTTCCGCCTACAACCATGTCGCAGCCGCCCACAGCCCTGACATCCGCTACGACAACTACCATGACTCACAGGACGTCACTGCCACCTACCGCCCTGACGTCAGTTCAGAGTATCACACCCGCCCAACCACAATTGGTTATCATGACTAGACCCCTTCTCGGAGTTGCTCCACCACCCAGTTCCACGCCATGTTTCAAGCCGCGGTTGCCTAGTGAAGCAACCCAATTGCCCAATTACACGCATTTCCGAACCACTGACTCGCCGCATTGTATTACGCTGGCGACGCCCCGCTATCTGCCGCCTATCAATCCATCCATTGAATTTTTCACGCTGCGTACCTGAAATGGTTCTGATCGATTTCTTCGGCTGCCTCGGTGTTCGCATTACCATGGCCATTCACATTCGCGCAATGAATGCCTCACTGGCCTTGTATCAATACTTTGGCGATCACTATCGCCCCACGTACGAAGAACAACAACCGCCCGTCCCGCATGACGTCGCTGCACTAATCCTGCCATGGGTCGCCGGCCTGTGGGCTGAGGAGCTCGGCCTCATCAACGCTGTGCACACCACCTATTTGGCCCTCATTCTGCACGAAGCTTGAGGCTTGGACAACTGGTCGTGTCTATTGCAGGTGTATAACACCGCTTTTGGCTTGATCAACAGCTGGATGGCCTACCTGCAATATTCACCATTCCCACAACCACCTGAAATCGCCAATATCCAATGAATCTATCTGCAGTATCATAGTGAAACCGAATGTCCCGTACCCCTGCTGCGCCGGCACGATTTCTCTGCCCGGTGGAACTTGTTGCCACCGCGACCGCTGCCGCCAACAGGGTTGCCCTCAGACTGCCCATCCCTTATAGCTAGACAACTGCCGCCCCGCGGTGTGAACTCTCTATCACCATTAAGGTCGCAAACTTACACTTTGTCTTCCCGCTGCCGCGATACCACCACTGCAGTCACAATCCCCACTCTCACTACGTTCATTTCGATGGCCATCATGATCCCTCTGACCCCCATGGTTATCACAACGACCCCTATTGCCAAGACAATCACAACCGTCGCGACAATCAACAACAATCTGGATCCACATCCAATACTCGCCATCATCGCTGCCATTGATTCCAAGCTTTTGTACAGTAATGTTCGTTTTTTCTTTTTGTTGTTTTCATTAACCTCGTTAATACTGGTTGTTTTGTTTTTCTAATCTCTTCTGTGTGCTTTATTTTGTACTAGTTTCCCCAGCCCACGTGCAGCCGATGCTAAGACCATGCAGTAAGACGACTCGACATGTTCTACCACCACATGCCCCCCCCCCCCTTGCGCCGTTTTGTCCTTTCCGCCTCTGCCGCCATGTACCCATTTCCTTACCGTAGTGGCCGGCCTGACCCTCCCATCCGCATGGCATCGTATGCTGGTGCCCTCCAGTATATCGGTGGGGACAAAGTGACAACGCAAGCTGCAGCATTGCTGAACTCACGGCCCTGCTAATTGCAACTCGTGTTGGGAGGTCTCACCCTATGCACCGCCCAAAATCAGCTCAAACAACTGCAACGACTCCGTCGGCCCCACTGTGTGATGCTGAAGATCCCTTCGGCCACCCGGGTGATGGCCTGTAGTGGCAGTGCCTTTCCCCTTGCATTTTTGGTTATTTCTTGACGATCGCTTAGGGCGATCTACCGCAAGGGGGGAGGGGTGTTGTAGTGTGTTTCCGCCGATTTTTATCATTTTTGTCAAACCGTGCATGGAGCCCGCAGGTAGCAAGTGGAGTGAGCAATGCAGACCATCACCAGTCGTCTTACTGTAGCGCACGTCAGTATGGGTGCGCTGGCTCTCTCATTGTGCATTATTATTTGTATATGTTTTTTTATTAAACGTGTGCCCTGCTGGCCACTTATTTCTACTCGCCGCCTCCCCGCACGCAACTCATCATTCGTTTTTGTTCCCAGTGCGTGGGAGTGACTCATCTGTGTTCTCGCCCTGTATCGTTTGTAAGTAAGTGTTTTTCGATTTCGTAAGATAAAATTAGAAAAGGTCTCTCTTTTCGGTTTATACTTAATTATGGAAACAATTAAGGAAACATCTTTTCCTTAATTGGTGGGGTAATTGTTGGGTTTAAGTACAATTAATTAGGTTTATCGGGTAAGCATGGGTTAAGGACGAATCCTGGGATCCCAATCCTGCCGTGACTCATCAGCGCCCGACTTAACCACAAATACAACAAGTTTAAACTATAGTATGTCCATTACCTACTACATGCCCATCATTTCCATCCTGCGACATTGTTTTTGTAAGTTTTTATGTCATTCATTTCATATTTATTTATATTTTTGTATGTTTTTTGTCTTTTTGATTATAATGCTTTTTCAAATAAAGAATAAATTCATAGATGTTTTGCTCGGTTCTAGGAAAATTTGCCCCAGTAATTTACTCGCAGTAATTCGTTCCCCACAATTCGCCCCCAACACGATTCGCCCTTGAACAATTCGCCCCCAGTAATTTGCCCCTGGTACTATACTTACCTAGGTTTTAGGTTTACGAGCAACTCCATGATATGTTATGTAATATTTCCCCTATTACGTAACCATATTTTATGTGACACATAAAGGACATGAAAAGATGATTTTTCACTCCGCCCTGTCACCTCTGTTTTCCTTTTCACTCTTTTTTTACATTGTCTTTTTTCTTTTCTTTTCTAGTTGCATACATTTTCTCTTTTTTCAACTTCATTTCTTGTAACCCTTTATCGGGATCTATGGAGAGCAATTATGATTTTGACAAGGTATCACAATTATTCTACGTGTGACTCTGCTGTGTTCTTCACTATCTTTTTTTTGACAACTTTGCAGTGTGCCAAAAACAAAAAAGAATAAAAAAAGAAAAAACAGAAGAAAAATATAGAGGAAAAAAAATAAAAGGAGAATAAGTAAAAAGTAATCAAAAAAATATAGGAGAAGAAACTATGAAAGGCAAAAAGAGGAATACAAGAAAGAAAATTAAGCGAAAAAAGGAACAAAAAACATAAAAAAACAAATCCAGATCGGAGAACATCAATGAGTCGCAATTCTGCTTATGATATCTGTGTTACACGTTAAAATTCTGCCTAAATTTTCTCGAGTATTCACGCCATCAGACTGAAATTTGGCATGGTTTTTGGGGATTAGGACACCATCATTACAAACTTGAAAAAATATGAATTTGTAAATCGCCAGTGTTGAGATTTTTCACACATTTTTGGTCGAAATTGATTGTTTTCAGTCAGATAAACTTTAGCTGCAAGCTTTCATTTTGAACTCGGCCACACATTTTGTTTCAAGTGGAAAATCATCCAGCCACTTCAATTCTAGGGAACTACTGCTCAAACGCTGTATTGCTGATTGTACGAGTAAAAAATGCTTATACTGATTTAGTACTAACCGCATCAGTAAAAAAATCTTACATTCAAAGAAAATTTAAAAATTTATTTGTGGACATTTATTTGAAACATTGCTGTAAATCAAATTACCCCATAGGGAGGAGTATGAGGGGGGTATTACCCCTGCCTAAAGTCCTAAAAATTGATCACTAGTTGCCTAATTTCAAGACAAAATGACGTGTTTAGTGGACATTTAGCTACACTACCCCGCAAATTTTTAACTTTATCCCTACTTGAAAAATCTGACCTTGGGGACCTCTACTGTAGATCTTTTTCTTCTTGTGCATAATACTTGCACTCTGCATGCAGAAATCATAAATAAACATGCTATTTCGGCTGGGAAAAATCTCTAGGTTTTGTGCATGGATGTGTAGAAACGCTATTACATAACTGCTAACAACCTGGTAGAAATATTTCTAAATCTGAATTTTTTAAATTAAAAAATCGTGAATTGGGGGCCAATTACTGGGGACGAATTGTCCGTATCCCATTTTGCTCTATTGTAAATGATTCTGCTTATTCACAAGCTAGTAGTTGAGAAACTCCATATTGTGAACTGATAAGAACTAACAAACTATATAGACAGCGGTGCAACTTATACCATATTGATAAAAATATTATATGCTATTCGTATACAAAAAAACAAACTATGATGAAAAAATGAAGCATTGTTATCACTTCAATGACTAATTTTTCGCAAAATAAAACATTGTATTTGTAAGGAAGCTTACAATTTCTATTTTTTGACCATTTTGCTTTGTTTTTTTTTGCAGAGAAAAATCGTTCAAAATTGCTCTGTTGAACGAAAAAGATCTTTCCAACATGGTTGGATTCATAACATCCGTGTTAGAATTGTACAAAATTCTGATCGTTTGTATATTTTTGACTATATTAGACACGTTGGAAACATTGTTTCCTAACGTATTTGCTCCACGAAAAAGTATCGCCAACCAATTGGTGGTCATCACTGGTGAGTAGAACAGAATGAGAAACCCTGTAAACATGGAGCATAATTTTTTTTCACTGCAGGATGTGGAAGCGGTCTCGGAAGACTTTTGGCCGTCCGACTAGCCAAAATGGGCGCCCGTTTGGCATTAGTTGACGAGAATGAAGCTTCGAATAGGGAGACTGAGGAGATGGTCAGGGCTTTGACCGGTGCTCAAGTCCAGTCTTTTACGTGCGATTTGGGAAAAAGGAAAGATATTTATCAGTGAGGATAGCTGTTTGGCCCAGTTGTCATATGCCCAATTGTGGTTATAGTGGTGGTGGTGAGTGTGGGACATGCCGCATAATGAATAGCTAAATGCACCAGTACAACACAGTGACCGAGCATTATTTTTCTGATGCACAGTCTGGGTAGATTTGGGAAGGCATTATTCGGAATCATATCAGGAGCCTTACTCATCAAAGGAAGCAATGGGTTTTCTAGTGGTGCAATCTACTTTTCATAACACACATGCAATCTACTGTTCATAACACTAAACAATAAACTGTCTGCAGCCATATTTATGGTTTAGCGCACTAAATAGTGTGTTTGCCTTGCATGAGGAAGGTCGAGGGTTCGAGCCCATCACCAATGACTTTTTTCTGATGTGTGTGCAGAGTATGATTCGCACATACCTGCCACAGAATAGAAAGTTAGCTAAAGATGAGTAGACCCACAGGACGAATGAATCATCCACATAAACCAATGCTTGGATGAGGAATGTGGAACGAGATAAACATAACATAAAAATACATAAAGCTCTGCATATCATTTTTCTGATGCACCCTTCATATGGAATTTCGTAAGCAAAAGGCATACTATCCACTAGGCATGAGATGAATCCAGTTTTATGTAGTTTTCGAATCCGAATCTGATTCCGAATCTGAATCCAGGAAATTAGTAAGTACCAAATCCAAATCTGAATGTGACATTTAGGATTCGGGTGAATCCAAATCCGAATCCAAATCCTACATTAATTTTTGCCAAATCAAACGCACACCATTCACTAATGACATTTTGCGTAGGTTGAAGTAATTATTTTACTTTAACATATTTATGTTGTAGAAGCAGGGATTCTCTGCTCCTAGCAGACTATTAAGGGTTGGAGCAGAAATTTTTTTGATGCTCTTCTGTGCACAGCAGAAAAACTGAAGGATAAAATTTTCAAAAATCCAAGCTCAACATTGAGCTGCAAGTTGAAGAGCATTTAATTCAACAAATATTGCTTGAGATTGAATGTCATTTTTACCAACATGTTATGTTTACTCCTCTGCTTAGGTCAGATGATGTCAGCAATATAACTTGAGATACTTGTATCCAACTGACTACTGTAGGTCACTCAAAGGAGCTTCCTATTAGCAATCAGCTAAGTACAGTGCAACAGTTCTCAAGCAGAAATAAACACAACCTTCAGTTACTAATCAGTAACCGGAAACTCTCTCTTGCAATCGAAAAGCAATCAGGGTCTTCCCAGATGCTTCCAAAAGGAAGAACTCACTATACCAATGTCCAGGAAGGCTGGGGGCTTTCCTTGGTAAATGGCTCCAGTGTAAGCAGGCTCATGCCACCACTAATTGGGCAAGTAGTAAATAATTAATAATGATAATAATAATAAAAATATTATAATCAATATGTAAATTGTTGGGGTTGTCGATGTTCCGTTTTACTAGGCCTAAAATGAACAAAATATAAAGAACACGGATGCCACTTGCCCACAACCCAACAAAAGTGCAAGAATGATAAACATCCTGTCTTTTCGGTCGAATTGTGAGTTCGTCCACTTCACCAATTTTGCATAGATGTGGGATGACTGCTACCGTAAGTACATCCCCAACAAACATACCTCAAATAAAGAATGGATTCGGATCCGGTCTATAATTTTGAGCAAGACTACCGAATCTGAATCCGAATCTGGAAAATCAGTGAAGTCGAATCCAAATTCGAATCCCAATCCAGAAAAAATGACAGAATCCAGCCGAATCTGGGATTCGTCCTGTCCCTACTATCCACATTAGGGGCTCTTCTTCCTCAAATAGGGAAGGGTATTGTCGTGCGCTATGCTAACCTATATGCAGTATGCTCCACATCCACTACCACCACTGCAAACATTTGTGGCGTGCCCAGTATCTCTTTCTCTCCGAAGGGTGTAGGTGTTGAATGGTTGCACAGACAGTTGATGGGTCAGCCTTGTACGCAAAAAGTCCAGGGTTCGAGACCCTCGCCGAGCATTATTTTTCTGACGCATTGACATTGCCCATTTGGGAATATGATAGGAGTCAGTAACACTGCACAAAATTTCCATATGTGTTCACTATCCATACAGTAACAAATTTTGTACAAATTTTTCTCCATACTTCGTACAGCGTGACTGACGCCATTCAATCGCAAATGGGTGATGTGGATATTCTAATCAACAACGCTAGTCATTATTACCACAAAAGATTCGTGGAAACATCGGATGAAGAAATCAACAGGAGCACAACTGTGAATCATCTGGCATTGTGCTGGGTAAAATTTGGGATTTGGTGGAATTTGAGATATCTATCCTGTCTTTCGTATATTCAGACTGCGCATGCCTTTTTGCCAAAAATGATCCAAAAAAATCAAGGTCAAATCGTAACCATTGCCAGTGCTGCCGGCATTGTATGTAAGTGTTAAATTACTGATATGCCACCGATGTAGATTTCCCATGGCGAGTCAACAGAACACTTTTTTAAATCAACCTGCAGCATATTTTTTGGTCATTTTTTCTATATGAATATTCAGTGTTCTTTTTTCACAATTTTTCAGCCGTCAATCAACTGACTGCTTATTCTGCCGCAAAACACGCCGCTGTCGGGTTCCATCGGTCTTTGAGTATGGAGTTGGACGACATGGGAGTGGACAATGTTAAGTTGACCCTCGTTTGTCCTTATTACATTCGCAGCGAAAAGACTGAGGGACTGAAGACAAAGTGAGGTTCATTATTTTACCTGCAAGAAAAATCTGAAGTAAATTAGTACCATTCAAGCAAATTGGTACTATTCCTAACTCCATTAAAAATTTGGATACTGAGTTTTAATATAAAAAAGATAAATCGATATTTATGCTCAATTTGTTGCAGTTCAGTACAAAAATCACGTCACTTCTGAAGTGAAGTCAGGAAAAAACCTGGAGTTTCTCACTCAAATTACCATATCTATACTTTGATTTTCTCTACATAATTGTCTTTTACTCCCAAGGTTCAATTGGCTATTGCCCGTTATCGAACCCGACGAAGCCGCCGATAAAATAATCGACGCCGTTTTACGCAATCGAAAATTTTTGACCTTTCCAGCGTTCATGAACGTGTTCATTTTTTTGCAGAAGTCAGTTTTTATTTTAAATCAAGATGGGTAAGAGTGTCCATGGTACTCCTGGATGGTGCCCTAGCTCCAGCTACTGGCCAGGGTGTTGGATTGGCATGACTTTTCTGCCTATACCCATGTTTAGAACCCATGGACTGAAGTAAACATCAGTCCTACTCCCGTTTGGAGCCCAAGGGTGCCGCAAGCATGGTCAGCAGTGTTGAAAGGACTCATGCATGGTGCCCTAGCTTTTGCCAGTAGCCAATGATGTAACCAGGGCTCCAAATAAATGTCCACGTTCAGAACCCATGAACTAGGCTATATGTCAGCTGTACTCCAATTGGAGCCGATGGGTGTCACTGGTATGGTCATTAGTCTTATAGGGACTCAACCATACATGTAATTGGGAGGAAATGCTTTAGGAACTCCCCCCAGAAATCGTCGGCCATATGGCTAGCGATTGGGCGACCCCCAGGATTTTCCAATCATATGGCTGGCCATATGATAAACATAGGGACTCCCATACTTTTGGTGGGAAAATACCGAAAAATATCATTTTTTAACAAAAAATGATCAAAAATGTCAATGTTCTCGGCCCTTCGCGTCATGAATAGATTTTTACGATTTTTTTAAAAAGATTACTATTTTTTGAACCTTTTTTCGGACTTACCCAGTAAAAAAATCGAATTTTTTCCCTTCACAGAACCCTCCCCCAAAATTTTAGGGAATTAGTGACCCATGCTGCCCCAAAAATGTCGTCCGACCCCCCACCCCCCAGAGCTCGGGGTCCGGTTACATGTATGGACTCAACGGTGGTACCCTAGCTCTTACCACCCACTAAAGTGTTAGGTAAATGTGACCATTATTTCAAGGGTTCCACAAAAATGTCCATGTTTAGAATCTGTGGACTGGACGAAATGTCATTGCTACTCCCATTTAAAGCCAAAGGATGCTGCTGATATTGTCATCAGCCTTATAGGGACCCAAGGGCGGTGCCCTAGCTCTTACTGCTGATCCATGTGTCTAGTAGATGCGACCATTCTGGGCAGAGCTCCAGCAAATGGTCCATGTTCAGAACCTATGGATTGGGCAAAATGTCAGTCCTACTTCCCTTAGGAGCCAAAGGGTGACTATGGTATTGTCATCAGTCTTATAGGGATTCGAGGGTAGTTCCCTTGCTCTAACTACCGGCCCATGTGTCCGGCAGATGTCAGCATTCTCACAAGGTCACCCCTTAAATGTCCATGTTCAAAACCCGTGGACTGGATGAAACGTCAGTTTTACTTCCGTTTGGGGTCGAAGGGGACACTTGGTATTTCCATCAGTCTTACATGTACACATGGGTGGTGCTTTAACTCCTACCACCGATTAATGTCTTCAGAAGATGTGACCATGCTAACAAGGGCTCCACAAAAAATATCCATGTTCAGAACTTGTGCGCTGGGCGAAATGTCAGTCCTACTTCGGTAAGGAGCCAAGGAGTGCTGCTAGTATTGTCATCAGCCTTGAAAGGACTCAAGGATGGTGCCCTAGCTCTTCCTACTGATCCATGTGTGCGGTAAATGTGAGTTTTCTGGCAGGGTTTCTGCTCAAACGTCCATGTTCAGAATCTGTGAACTGGATATGACGTCAGTTTTACTCCCATTAGGAGCCGAAGGGTGCCTCGGATATTGTCATCAGTCTTGAAGCACCCAAGTGTGATTCCCTAGCTTTTACTACTGACCCATGTGTCCAATAGGTGTGAACATTCTGACAAGGACTCCACAAAAGGTCCATGTTCGCAACACATGGACTGGGATTTCAGTCCTACTTCACATAGGAGCCAAATGATGCCTCTGGTACTGTCATCAGTCTTGAAGCACTCAAGAGTGCTAAGGTCCATTCTCAGAACCTATGGACCGGGCGCATTGTCAGTTCAACTCACATTAGGGGCCAAGTGGTGCTTTTTTATTGTCATCAGTCTTAAAGGGACTCTTGGGTCGTGCCCTACCTCTTACTACTGGCCAATGTTTGGGATGAGTGTGATTATTGTGATCAGGATTCCACGAATATCTCCATTTTCAGAACTAATGGATTGGACGAAACGTTAGTACTACTTCCATTTGTAGTCAAAGGGTGCCGTTGATATTGTCATCAGTCTTATAGGGACTCAATGGTGGCGCCCTAGCTCTTACCACAGACCCATGTGTCCAGTAGATGCAACGATTCTGGGCAAGGCTCCACCAAATGGTCCAATTTCGGGGCGCATGGACTGGGTGAAATATCAGTCCTACACCCGTTGGGAGCCAAAGGGTGCGCATGCTAATGTCGTTAATCTTATAGGGATTCGAATGTGGTTCCCTAGCTCTTATTACCGGCCCATGTGTCAGGTAGATGTGACCATCCTGACAAGGTCTCTTCAAAAATGGGGTGTCAGTCGTAATCAGGGCACCAAAAAAAGTTCAACTTCGGAGCCCATTGATGGACGACACGTCAGTCCTACTCCCATGTCGAAGGTCGCCTATCGGTTTCGAACAGACTCATTAGCGTTCACCACCGGCCAATGCTTCGGGTAGGTGTGATCACTCTGACCAGGGCTCCACAGAGATGTCCATGTATAGAGGTCAAGGACTGGACTAACGTCAGTTCTACTCCCGTTTAGAGTAAAATGGTGTCACTGGTATGGTCTTCAGTCATAAAGGACTCATGGTAGTTCCCTAGACCTTACCACTGGCCAATGTGCCGGATACCTGTCTATTAGGTCGCCGGGCCCTTCTACTAGGTCATCAGTTTTCAACGCACTCCTCGACTCGCCGATCGTTTTTTGTCATGGCTTCTTCAACCGGCCAATTTCCGGAGTTGTTCGTGAGGTATTCCCATGTGAGCGATTCCCAAGTGAGCGAATTCCTAATTGAGCGATTCCCAATTAAGCGAACTCCCAAGTGAGCGAAGTCCCAATTGAGCGATAATTAAAACAAATTCACAAGAGAGCGGATTTCCATGTTGGCGACTCCCATTTGAGCGAATTCCCAAGTGAGCGAATTCCCAATTGAGCGAATTCCCAAGTGAGCGATTCCCATGTGAGGGAATTCCCAAGTGAGCGAATTCCCAATTGGGCGATCGAGAATACAGTAAGACTATCTTCATATTTTCCTTCTTTACCTTATATGTTTCTTTGTATGTATCTTTTCTTTATTTTTTCTGTGTATTGTTGATGTTTTGGTTTATGTATGTTTTTATGTTTTCCTCCTTTGTCTCTCCTTTCTTTTATTTTCCTTTTTCTTTTCATCTTTTTTTCTTTTTTGCTCATGAAACAACAACAAATTACATGTTGTCTTTTTTTAATAAGCATAGTCAACCGTATAGTTTTTATACAATTCGTCACGCCCTATTTTCTACATAACTTCATCCTTTGTGATTTTTCTTCATCATTTTTCATCTTTTTTTTTGCTTTCAATCTTTTCTGGTCCTTTATTTTTTGTTCTTTTTTCACCTTTTTTTCTTTATTGCTGGTTTCTCTATGTTCTTCTTTCTTGTCACTGTCTTGATGTTTTCTTTCTTTTTTCAATGCTTTTCTACTTATTTTCACTTATTCTTTATATTTTTTTTACGTTTCCTTTCTCTTTATGTTTTGTTTGTTTCAGCATTCTTTTGTTTATGTTTTTCATGAAGATTTTCACACTTACAACGATGAAAGACTGAAACATGTCGAACTGTGCCAGAATTATACAGAAAACTACGGTTATTTAAAATGACAACTTCTAATGTGGTGTTACATGTGAAAAAAGTAGACGACAAGAAAAACGAAATGGAAAGAAAGTAGAGACAAAAGATGAAAACATTAACAATACATCCAGAAAACGAAAGAAAAAAGAAATACATACAAGAAAATGTTGGGTAAAGAAGGATAATATGATGGAGGTGTTATTACATTCTCGATCGCTCCTTTGGAATCACTCTATTGGGAATTCGCTCACTTGAGAATCGCTCGATTGGGAATTCGCTCACTTGGGAATTCGTTCAGTTGGGAATCGCTCAGTTGGGAATCGCTCAATTGGGAATTCGCTCACTTGGGGATTCGCTTAATTGGGAATTAGCTCACTTGGGAATCACTCGATTGAGAATTCGCTCACTTGGGAATTCGTGCAGTTGGGAATCGCTCAGTTGGGAATCTCTCAATTGGGAATTCGCTCACTTGGGAATTCGTTCAGTTGGGAATCGCTCAGTTGAGAATCTCTCAATTGGGAATTCGCTCACTTGGGAATTCGCTCAATTGGGAATTCGCTCACTTGGGAATCGCTCGATTGCGAATTCGCTCAATTGGGAACTCGCTCACTTGGGAATCGCTCGATTGGAAATTCGCTCACTTGGAAATCGCTCAATTGGGAATTCAGTCACTTGGGAATTCACTCCATTGAGAATTCGTTCAGTTGAGAATCGCTCACTTGGGAATAGATGGTTGCTCGACCAGAATTCCACAAAAATGGCAGGCCTCGGAATATATGAACTGGGTGGAGCATCAGTCCCAGAGTAGAAATGAGCATATTCTATTTTTCAGCATTGTTTCCGTCAACGTTTCCCACTACATAGCCCGCAGTTTCGGAGTCATTCGATCGACCAACGGCTCAACGATCAAACCGATAATCAGCCAAAATGAAAACTGACGATCACGTGATAAATTTTAATTAAATCGGATTAATTAGCTAGAAAAATTTAGTTTATTGATTTCAGCAACAATATATACAGTAAACGAGAATACCCGTTCATCAAATTTCTGTAACTAACATCTTAGGCGCCGGTTTTTCATCTTTCTTGTCCACTGAACCGTATACTGTAGCGGAGGAACTACAGTAACCGTAGTTATCGATTCCATCATTCGTAAAATGATCAAATTCAATTTTAGCACCATTGTTTTGTCGTTTTAGTAAAGCCACTTCGTAACCGGTTGCGGTGGTTGTGAAACTCATAGCCGAATCGGATCTGCGTGATTCATTTTCCACGTTTGGTTTTTCGAACACGTCTTTACTTGGCTAGAATATTTTGGATGGTAATTTTTGGGTGCACCGACAATTGAGCGCCGACAATTGAGCGCCGACAACTGAGCGCCGGACAATTGAGCGCCGTGACAACTGAGCGCCGAAAACTGAGCGCCGACAACTGAGCGCCGACAACTGAGCGCCCGACAATTGAGCGCCGACACTTGAGCGCTGACAACTGAGCGCCAGACAACTGAGTGCTGTGACAATTGAGCACCGTGATAACTGAGCGCCAGACATTTGAGCGCCGACAACTGAGCGCCAGACATTTGAGTGCCGACAACTGAGCGCCGACTATTTAATGCATTATAATTGAGCGTTTTTTTCATTTACTGAGCGCTACGGAATACTAGCATTTCAGTGATTATCTACCGTAATGATTATCTACCGTAATGTATATATGTCCATACGTCTAATATTATGAATCAAACAAATATGGTCATTTTTGATTCGTATGACGAAGCCTAAGCCTAAGCCTAAGCCTAAGTCTAAGCCTAAGCCTAAGCCTAAGCCTAAGCCTAAGCCTAAGCCTAAGCCTAAGCCTAAGCCTAAGCCTAAGCCTAAGCCTAAGCCTAAGCCTAAGCCTAAGCCTAAGCCTAAGCCTAAGCCTAAGCCTAAGCCTAAATGCAAAATAGTTACTTCAAACTGATTGGGTTATTTATCTGACATTAAATAGTCGGCGGTCAGTTGTGGGCGCTCAGTTGTCGGCGCTCAGTTATATGGCGCTCAGTTGTCTGGCGCTCAGTTGTCTCGGCGCTCAGTTGTCGGCGCTCAGTTGTCGGCGCTCAGTTGTCGGCGCTCAGTTGTCGGCGCTCAGTTGTGACGGTGCTCAGTTGTCTGGCGCTCAGTTGTCGGCGCTCAATTGTCAGCACTCAATTGTCCGGTGCTCAAATGTCGGGTCACGTAATTTTTGGGATCATTGAAAAAAAATTTCGCTTACCAAAACGGGAGGAGGTGGTTGTTCACTTTTTCTACGCAGCGATGAAAAGATTTTCGATATTTTTTCGCGGCCCGAACGCCTCAAACTCCGGTGCGATTGATCTAAAGGCAAAAATGAGGTATTTGTGCAGTGTTTTACTATAGTCTGAAAATGTTATCATTGTAGTATACTTTTAGAATTCCTTGTAAATGTCGCGGGCTGAGGAATTTCGGAATCATTGGACCCGGAACCAGGGTCTGTCCTTCGTCGAATAGTCCCACTCTCTATTGCCAGACTATCCCTGGGGATAACGTAAGCACCTGCACAAGGAGTGAACGAGATTGAGATAACGATATAGCATAGGCAGTGCTGGAGCATAGGCAGTGCTGAAACATAGACTATGCTGAATGGGGACCTGCATGGCGCAGCCAAACTGCTCCTTTACTATGTAAAAATATCAGATCATCAATTTTTCCAGCATTGATTCTTTGCCATAAATCTCTACCAATATATCCAAGTGGACTAAAACTGCGTTTGCTAGCATTACTTTCAACTACAATAATAACGCTATTTTACGGAAATTTGTAAATTCGAATTTTGGAAACAAAAATTGAAATTTTTCATTTGTAATAGTTGTAAACTTTGCGCAAAAAGATAGCCACTATAATTTCAGTAGAACCAAAGGCAGTGTTGGCGTTTTTGTAAATGATTAGACTGTAGGCATAGTAGGCGGCAACGGGCGAAAAACAGGGTGGCCAGCACATTTTTTGCGGCTTCCAAAGTTGCAGCCCGCAAGTCATCCGGGACCCCTAACTGCATTACGGTTACGGTTTAGTGCGGTTTATGGACTCCATGTAGCCGTAATGTATACAGTATATGCAATTCTATGCTGGATAACATTAGATACCTGAATAAATGTGAACAGTGGGGTACTACTAAAACAGGGACCCACTCATGGGCCGTGGATCCGGACCCGACAACTTAAACACAAATCTGGATCCGGATCCGAACCCGACGACTTAAACACAGATGAGCATAACCAAAGTAAGGTTTCTGAAGTTGGTTTTGGGACGACTTAAATCCGGATCCCTACTGATCCAGATCCGACGATCCCGGTCCATGCTCAAAACGCACACTTAAAAGATTTCACATTCCAATTTTGAAAATAAGAATTTTACAGATTTTTGTATGACTTTAAAAATTTTAACAAAAATTTCTGTGGGTAAAATTGTAAGACCATAAGACTCTTAATTTTTTAGTAAACGAAACCAAATGATTTATGGATTCACTCATGAAAAATCGTGGATTTTCAAGAATTTTCACGAACATTTTACAGTCTATAATACCCAAAACTTGACAATTTTGTGGGATAACTTGTAGAAATTGCGCATTTTTAAAAAGTTTTACAAAAATTTTACACATTTTTGTGTGTAAAACTGTATAACTATTGATCTTCAGGTATAAAAAGTTTAAGGGTTTTATCATTGGACAGTTTTACAGACAAAAAAACAATTAATGTAATTTTGAAAAATTTCAACTCCTCTTAGCATTTTTCAACATCAGAGCTGAGTAGGGTCGACTCACCATACTTCCTATAACAAAGCAATGTGAAATTTGATATGTTGAGAAGCATCGACCATAATTTTTACACGCCCTGTATCACCCCGAACGTCATACAAACTGGGACCAAATTTCATGCTCGGCCATACTTTCTTCACCCCTGCACCACACATTATAAATAGCACCTTTGAAGGCCATACATATAACATGACTATGTTTTGTGTACCTCCTGTCCAGGTCCTCCATTGGGTCAAATTTTTAGCCCGACCCAACCTACGCTTGATCAAGTCCTGATCCAACCCAAACCCAACCTTAGCGGAACCACACCCAACCATAACCCAAACCCAAGTCATTTTCTAAAATTAGACCCAGCCCAAACCCAGCTTCTCAAAATTTTTTAGAAAGATCGTTTTTTCTTAACAGTAGAAACAACTACACAAATTGCACTGAGATCAACCGTTATCATGGATCAACAACGTATTCTGAACAGTTTCTGTGGCTTAGCGTGATCTTAAATCAATAGCAGTTCGTCCAGCATTACTAAAAACGGATTCACTGATCTATATATGTCAACAAGATTTGGGTTTAGCACCACCACCCAACCCTATCCAAGAATTTCGACCAGACCAGTAGACCCAAGCCAACCCAAACCTGTCACAACCTGCACCCAGCCCAACCCAAAGCCCAATTGAGTTTGGGCCCCAATTCAGGACCTGGCCCCTGTATTGGGCCGTACAACAACTCTGAAAGGCCTCAACAATATAATTGTTGCTCCAGGCTATTTTTCAATGTCATACATTTGATGCTGGAAACTTCAGATGTGAAGGTTCCACAATGAACCAGTATCATACCTGTAAAGTTTGGTGGAAAAGGCTGTTCACCAATCGCCGTTTCTTTAACCCTAGATTTCATAGCGGAAATTTCGTCGCAAATTTTCACGAACGATTTCCTATTACTAGGTAGAGAATCCCAACATTGCGTCATAATATGATATCTAAAAAGTATAGAACGACAATTTTTAATTAGTATAGGAGAGAACTATATATTTTTCCCGTACATATCTTGAGGGCAAGCTTCGGGCGGTTCCAACCTGCCACCTAAACGTACGAAATTCATAGTTTCGAAATTGGACTTGCCGATGTACGGCTGTTGACCCAAAGACATAATTTCCCAGAGTAGGACGCCGAAAGACCTTAAAAATAGAGAATGCATACAAAATGGAATAATTTTTATGCTAATTTCTTAGACAGTGACAGTTAAGGCATTTGATATACATTTTTGTTGTGGTGATGTATCCAGCATCATGCGGTGTGCCCTGCAGAGACCACCGTCACTGCAACCACGTTTTCTGGACGATGCCATAGCACTTCTACCTGGTATGCTGAAGATCGAAGGTTCAACACCCTCACCAAATATTACTTTTATAATGCACATGTCACATGGATATGGGCATACAACATTAGTGGCTGAAATAGGGGCCCTTTATCCTAAAGTGGAAAGCTTTTTGGAGTGGTATGTCCAGCTGTTTATCTTACAGCCTGTCCAAAACAAGTTACCATCTTTACAACCACATTTTCTGGGCCATTCATTTAGCTTGCTTAACCCATGGTGTAAAGCTACTGCCTTGTACTCAAGAAGTGGTGGGTTCGAACCCCCCACCGAATATTTTTTTTTCCGATGTGCCTGTCATTTGATTTGGGTATACAACATTGATGACTGTAACATGTGTCTTTCCTTCTTGGGGGAGGAAGGGACTTTTGTCGTGGTGCCTGTGATTGATCATTATGACGCCTGCCCTGCATGCAACTAGAACCACAGTAGGTAAAATATCTGCCTTGTATGCACAAGGTCGAGGAATCGAGCCCATCAGTGAGCATTATTTTTCTGACTCGCCAGCAAAATGGATTTGGGCATTTAAAATTGGTGCTTTCCTCTGCAGCCTGCCCTGCGCAACATAGCACTACAACCACACTTTCTAACCATTCAGGTGGCATGGTTAGCAGGGCAAGTAGAACATCAGCTTTGTATGTGCAAGGTCGAAGGTTCGAACCCATCACCAAGCATTATTTTTCTGACTCGTGGGTTTGGACATACTAAATTGGCGAATGTACCAGTGGCCTTTGCTCCTCGGAGGTTGGAGGGGCTTTTGTTGTGTTGTATTAAGCTGTTCATCATGACGCCTGCCCTGCACCCAACTACAACCGCGTTTCGGAACCATACATGTGGCTTGATTGGCAAAGTAGGTAGAACATCTGCCTTGTATGCGCAAGGTCGAGGGTTCGAGACCATCACCAAGCATTATTTTCTGAGTTGCAGGCTACGTGGTTTCGGGCATACAAAATTGGTGACAGTGCCAGTAACTTTTTCTCCTTTGAAGGCGAAAAGACTTTAGTTGTAGTGCATCCGGCTGTTCATCATGCGGCCTGCCTTGCACCCACCATCACCACAACAACCCTGCTTTGGAAGCTTTGGAACTTTGGAACTACAGTTAGAACAGTGGGTAGCACATCTGCCTCGTGCAAAAAGTCTTGGGTCCGGGCCCCTCACTGGGCATTATTTTTCTGACTACCTGGCTATATGAATATTGGCCTATCACATTGGTGACTGTACCAGGGTCCCTTCCTCCTGCTAGGGGGAATTGGTGCATCCCGCTGTGAAACCCATTCCGTGCACATAACTTCCAGTACAACAAGAATTTCCATAAAAGTGGCTCAATTAGCAAACTGGTTAGCACGTGGGCCTCGTATGCACAAGGACGTGGGTTCGACCCCCTCACCAAGCATTATTTTTCTGACATGCCAGCCATGTAGATTTGATGACGACTTCCCTTGCAGGTTACTCATACATGGCATATGTATATAAGTGCCGCTCACCATAAAAATTGCATAGAACTCCAGTATGTCATATTCCCAAATTCACGTGACTGGGCGTCAGAAAAAAAATGCTCGGTGTGGGGCTCGAGCCCTCGACTTCTTGCAAACAAGGCAGACACATTATTCAACTGCGCTAACCAAGCCACATGGATGGTTCAGAAGTTTTGGTTGTAGTGGTGGTGAGTGTGAGGCGTGCGGCGTAATGGCCAGCTGGAGGAAACACTACAACATCCCTGCTCCCATCGAGGAGGAAGTGCCATGGATGGTCATGAATATCGTATGCCCAACTTTACGTTGCTGGCACGTCAAAAAATAATGCTCTGTGTAGGGCTCGAATCCTCCACCTTCTGCATGAGAGGCAGACGTGCTATCCAACTGTGCTAATGGAGCCACATGTACTCCTAATGAACAGCTGGATGCACCACTACAACATCCCTCCCCTTTTGGGGCAAGGGCACTGGACAGTCACCAATGTCTTATAGCCAAATCCATGTGGATGGCCCATCAGAAAAATAACGCTTGGTGAGGAGCTCGAACCCTCGACCTTCTACATACGAGGCATACACGCTATCCAACTGGTCTAACCGAGCCACATGGATGGCTCATTTCGTCTACTGTAGTTCAACTTTTCCACATCATACTTACCAAACATCCGTTTTTACAGTGAAAACACCATCAATTAAACTTTCGGGAGCCATCCAACGAACAGGCAGTAGACCTTCGCCTTCGACCCGGTAATAGTCGCCTTCGTACACATCCCTACTCATACCGAAATCGCCTACAAAAAAAGAGAAATCAAGTTTCACCTACGGATAGGTTTACTGTAGAAAATTTACCAATTTTGACGATTCGTAGTCGAGGGTCGCGGCTGGTCAACAGGCAATTTCGAGCGGCCAAGTCCCTGTGGACGTGCCGTTCATTTTCCAAATAGGCGCACCCGGAGGCCACATCGTGCGACATTTGGATTAGATCGTTAAGGCATAATTGCGAAGGCATTAACTACAAAAAAAAGTATCTAGAATTGAACTTGCTAATCTGAACGTGATTTCTTACTGTAGTTGGTCTACTAGATCTTAGGAAAGATAACAAATCACCGCCTTCCATTAAATCTAAAATTATCCATTGAGGTTCCCGTTCGATACAAACGCCCAATAGACTGACGATATTTCGATGATCCATGCTCCTGGAACAAAAATTTTTTTTTCAGTTACAACATGGCTGCCACGCTTTTCTATTCGTCATTCTTACGACATGAGCAATGCTTCGTGTAGAAACTTGATTTTTTCCGAATTTTGATGATTCAAACGTAAACTTTTGATGGCGACTCGACAAGTTTTCGGGCCGGTTTTGGGTAGGTTATAGGCCAAACCTTCGAAAACTTCGCCGAACGCCCCGGAACCTATTAATCGGGAGATGGTAACGCATGATCGGGGCACGTGAGGCAATGCTAAAAAGTTATGAAAAATCTTTAGGGTGATGGAAAAATTTTCTGTAATTAAATTTAGTCGTTTCCTCATACTCTAATGAAAAAAATCGCATCATTCTATGACACGTTTCTATGCTGTGATTTTATAGTATGATTTAATGATTTGATTTGATTCTATGATATGATTCTATAATATGATTCTATGACATGATTCGATGATATGATTGTATGATTTAATTCAATGGTATTAATTCATTCTGTGATTCCATGATATAATTCCATATGATCCGATGATATGATTTGATGACATAATTTCATGACATGATTTCATGACATAATTCAATGATGTGATTTCATAACAGGATTCGATGACATGATTTGATGACATGATCTGATGATATGATTCAATATGGCATGATTGGAAAAAAAATTCTATGATTTGACAGCACAATACGATCCCATGCTATGATTCATGATGTTATTCCTAGATATGATTCGATGCTTTGACTCAAAGATGTAATTCGTTGATACGATTCCATATGAATCTGTGAGCTAATTCGATTATATAATTTTATAATAGGATTTCATGATATGATTTTATGATAGGATTTTAGGATATGATCTAATGATATGATTTGATGCAGTGATTCTATTATATCACCACGACATGATTCCATGAAATAATCCGATGATATGATTAAAAAATATGATCCGATTACAGGATTTGATGATATAATTATATGGTGTGATTCTTTGATTTGATTGCAGGGTATGAGCATATGACAGTATGATCTGATTCCATGATCTGATTTGATAATACAATAATTAGATTTCAGATTATTCGATTATATGACCTTATGATATGATTCTATGATATATTTCCATGATATGATTCCGTGATATAATTCCATGATATGATTCCCTGACATGATTTATGATATGATTCCTTGACACAACTCGTTGACGTGATTCAAAGATGTGATCACATATGATTTGATGGTATGATTTAGTATGAATCTAGAAGCTGATTTGATTATGTAATTTCATGATATGATTTGATGATATGATTTGATAATATAGTTTGAGGATATGATTTGATGAAATGATTTGATGATATGATTCGATGATATGATATAGTGATATAATTCGATGATACAGTTTGATGATATGATTTGATGATATGGTATGATGATATGATGTGATGAAATGATCTGATGATATGATTTGATGATATGATTCGATGATATGATTTGATGATATGATTTGATGAGATGATTTGATATTATTATATAATGATGTGATTTGACGAAATGTTTTGAGTATATGACTCGGTGATATAATTTGATGATATGATTGGATGATATAACTTGATGATATGATTTCATGATATGATTTCATGATATGATTTGATGATATGATTTGATGATATGATTCGATTATATGATTTATGATATGATTTGATGATATGATTTGTGATATGATTCGACGATCTGATTTATGATATGATATATGACGTGATTTAATAATATGATTTCGTAATTTGATTTGATGATATCATTCGAAAATATGATTTGACGAGCTGATTTGATGAAGTGGTTCTATGATATGATCCTATTAAAATGATGTTATTTCAAGATATGATTACATGATATGATTCAATTCGATTATTTGATGATGCGATTCCGTGATATTAATCTATGATTTGAATTTATATAACAAGACTTGATGAAGTAACTCTATGATATGACTTCCCGGTATGATAGCATGATTTGATCCCATATTATTATTTATGATATGATTTGATGATCTGAGTTGACGAAATTGTTTGATTATATGAATCCATGATATTATTTCATGATACGATTCGACAATATTATTCGATGATTTGACTGTATGATGTGATCCCACATTATAATTCCATCATATAATTTGATAAATGACATGATTCCATGACATGATTCCATAGCATGCTTCCATTATATGACTCCGTTATATGATTTTATTACATGTTTGATGAGATGATATTCTGGTATGAACACAATTTATTTATATGACTTAATTTCATGATTTGATTCAATGGTAATGATTGGATTGTAAGATTTATCATGTGATTCCAGCATATGATTCCATGATACGATTCAATGATATAATTCGATCATAGGATTTTATTATGTGATTTGATGATGTGATTCTGTGATTTGGTTCAAGGATATGATTTCAGGATATGATTCTACTATATGATCTGATAATGTGATCTGATGATGTGACTTGATGATGTGATCTGATTATGTCATCTGATGATGTGATCTGATGATGTGATCTGATTATGTGATCTGATGATAATGTGATGCAATGATATGATTCCATATTACTCAATGGTGTCGTTTAATTCCAACGTATGATTCAATGATATTATGGTCAAAGAACTCAAATCCATGTGTCAGATTCCTTGACGTTTTTAAAGCAAATTGAAAAAAAAACTTACAGGTCAAATCTTGCTCATTGATCCATCGTTTATTCGAAGTTGAACTTTGATCATCATCCGGCGAACTGCCATAACTTCGATTTGTAAAAGCGACAGTGATTTTCGGGCATGATTGTTCCGCTTTACGACGCTTTTTTCCTGTAAAAGCGGCAAATTTTGGGATTTTTTAGGATTTTGTTCAGTGGAATAAAATTTCCAAGCTGGATCACAAAAAATCAAGTCAGCATGAAGTTTAGACCTCTAGAATTGCATCCATATGTGATCCAAATTTTTTGGAACTACTCTATATCAAATCTATGGACTAAAAATAATCAATGATTCAGTCTGCACATGATTTTCACGTGATAATAAAAACTCGAAAAGGTCAGATGCAAAAAATCCATGCATTTTTTCACGAAAACTGCTGACATTCTAGAAACACTTTTTAGTGATTAGATTATTGCTCCAATTCAAATGCTGATCTAATCTTCAGGTAGGGCACACTAGAAATGATCAACAGGGTGCCTCCAAATTTTCCAACAGAAAATCACAAAAACTAAATTGCGACCCTGATAAGGGACTCGATCGAGCAAAAACACGACCCAGAGACCAGGGCACTAACCACCTTGCCATACCGCATTATATACCAATGACCTGCCCAGAGATAATCGATTGGGTTCTACAGTAATACTACAAACCTGCTCATTGAATAAATTTTAGCCATACATGCAAATTCATACAACGCCCATTCCCAGTCGTCCTCGAATCACAGGTTTTACAATTTTTGTAGGTGAAATCTACAGTAATTGAGTAAAAGTCGCACTAGGTTGCTGTACGCCACCGCTTAGTACTCGCTGTAAGGTCCTCCGCAATTGAGTCTCACAAAAATGAAAAATATGGACCCAAAAAAATCGTGATTCTAACGATTACAGAAAAGTGACAAAATGTGCAAAATTGTGGAGAAAACGAGGCAGCAAATGTGCTAAATGTGCATTATTGAGGCGAAAATGTGCTGAATATGTGCAAAATACGCAAAAATGAGCAAGAAATATGCAAAAATGTGCAGAAAATAAGCAAAAATGTACAGAAATGTGCAAGAAACGTATAAATAGCAGTAAATATGCAAAATGTGCTAAAAGGTACAGTAAACGTGTCAGAGTTTGCAAAAATTTGCAAGAAAGGTCTAAATAGCAGAACATAAGCAAACATGTGTTGAAATGTACATGTTTGCATATTTTTTGCGGAATAAGCCAAATTTACATTAACGTGCGAAAATGTGTATAATCAACGTGCCATAGTGTGCAGTATGTGCAAGAAAGTTTTCAAAAATGTGCAAGAGACATGCAAAAATATGCAGAAAATATGTGAACATGTGCTTAAGTTCTACAGTAAACATGCCAAAATGTGCTGAAATAAACAGTAAACATGCCAGAATGTGCAGAAATGTGCAAGAATAGTTTAACAATTTGCAGAAAATATGCAAAACTGTCCAGAAAATATGCAAAAATGTGAAACAAAGGTCTTAATAGCAGAAAATATGCGAACATGTGCTAAAATGTACAGTAAACGTGCGGGAATGTGTTAAAATTTTCAATAAACGTAATGTGCAGAAATTTGAAAGAAAGCTTTAGAAATATGCAGCAAATATGCAAAAATGTGCAATAAAGGTTTAAAAATTTGCAGAACATATGCGAAAATGTGCATCAAATGTGCAATACTCTGCAGAAATACGGTAAATGTTTAAGAAATATGTAAAAATGTGCCCGAAAAAATTGTAAATGTGGAACTTATATGTGCAAAGGTGTGTAAAAAGTTGCATCAATTGTGCAGAGATGTTCAAAAACCGCAGCAAAATGTGCGAAATTAGGCAAAAATTGTGTAAAAATGTGCAGAAAATATGCAAAAATGTGCATCAAATGAGCAACAATGTGCATCAAATGAGCAAAAATGTGCAGATAAATGACAAATGTGTAGGAAATATGTAAAAATGTGCATCGAATGAGCAAAGATGTGCGAAAATGTGCATGTGCATAAATCTGCAAAAATAGAATGCAAATGTGCAGAAAATATGAAAAAATGTCTATCAGATGCACAAAAATGGGCAAAACGTGTGCAAAAGTGTGCTAGAAATGTGCAAAAATGTACGGAATGTATAGAAAATATGCAAGCATATGCATCAAATGTGCAAAGATTTGCAGGAAAACGATAAATGTGCTAGAAATATGTGAAAGTGCGCATAAAATATGCGAAATATGCATCAAAGGTGCAAAGATCTGCATAAAATGTGCAGAAAATCAGCATAAACGTGCAAGAAGGTGTGAAAACATACAGAAAATGTGCACAAATATGCAACGCATGTGGAAAAATAAGCATAAAATGTACAAATTATGCGCAAAAAATGGGCTGAAATGTGCAGAAAATATGAAAAATTTGCTCGTGCGAAGAGCCTCGCTAAATGCACAAAAAATTTGATTGATGCCCAGAAAATTTACAAAAACGTGTATAAAATATGCAAAATATGCCTAAACGTGCAAGAAATGTACAAAAATATGCAGCAAATGCAGAAAAATGTGCCCAAATACGTCAAAAAATTGGAAAAAATATATACGTAATTGTGCAAAAAATGTAAAATAAATGTGTAAAAATGTGCACAAAATAAGCACAATGTGCAGAAATGTGCGAGAAATATGAAAAATGTGCAGAAATTAGCAAAAAATATGCAAAACTGTGCATCAAATGTGCTAGAATATGCAAAAATGTGCAAGAAATGTGTAAAACTCTGCAGAAAATATGCAAAAATGTGCAGAATTGTGCGGAAATGTGCAAGAAATCTTTAAAACTGTGTAGAAAATACACAAAAAAATGCAGCAATAAGCAGAAGCGTAAAACTGACCACAAAGCATGCCGAAATGTCCACCAAGTATGCAGAAATCAGAAAACTTGAAAAAATGTGCTAAAAATGTGAAGAAAACATACAAAAGCGTGCATAAAATATGCAAAGATAGGCAAAAATTAGCAGAAAAATGTAGAAGTGTAAATATGTACAGAAAATATGCGATAATGTGCATAAAATATGCAAAGATGTACGGAAATCAAATGTGCAGAAAATGTGCAACATGTGTATAAAATACGCGAAAATTCTGAGAAAATGCGCAAAAAACGTGAATCGGTATGCAGTAAATTTGCAGAAGTTTGCAAAAAATTTGCAAAGCTTGCAAAAACATAAATAAAATGCGAAAAAATGTGCAAAAAAATGCAACAAAGGTGCAAAATTAAGGAACAAATATGTTGAACTGTGCATAAATGTGCAACAAATAAGCAGCAAAAAATGCTAAAATATGCGTCAAATGTACAAAAATCGGCGGCAAATGCAAATTATGCAAAATTATGCAAAAACCAAATGTGCGACAAAGTGCATAAAAATGCATAAATGTGCAGAATGAGCAGAAAATGTGCAGGAAGCGTCCAGAAATATGAAAAATATAGTGCAAATGTACAAAACAAAGCGAAAAATTGTACAGAACTGTGCAGAACAAGTGCAGAAACGTGCATAAATGTGCAAAAATATGCATCAAGTGTGCAATGTAGAGAAAATGTACATTAATGTGCAGAAAATTGGTATAAGTGTGCAAAAAATGTATAAAAACATACAGCAAATGTGCGAAAATATCCAATAATATGCAACAAATGCACATAAATGAGCAGATGGTGTGCAGGAATTTGCCTAAATAGACCAGAAATGTGCAATAAAGATGCAGAAGTGCAAAATATGTTCATTAATATGCTGCTAAAACTTGGCCAAATATGTATAAATGTGCAAAAACGTGCAGCAAATGCGCAACAATGTGCAGAAATATCCTGTTGTATGGCAACATACAACATTCCACCCATAGGATTGATGTTGTAGCCAATCCAGGGGTCCTGAACCCGGCCATTTTTGTTGAGCCCTGTTCAGGATGGTTACACCTACCTTGACATTGGCCAATGGTGGGACAGCTAAAGCGCCACCCAGGAAGCCCTTCAACACTGGTGACCGTACCAGGGGCCCCCCTGTCGCTCCAAGGGGGGAGGGATGTTTTGTGGCAACATACAACATTCCACCCGTAGGATCGATGTTGTAGCCAATCCACGGGTCCCGAACCCGGCCATTTTTGTTGAGCCCCGGTCGGGATGGTTACACCTACCCCCACATTGGCCAATGGTGGGACAGCTACGGCGCCACCCAGGAAGCCCTTCAACATCCAATACGTGTGCAAGCATAAGCAGAAAATTTATAGAAATAAGCACAAAATCAACAGCAAATGTGGAAAAATGTACAAAAATCGTTACGATCCTGACCGCCATTGGGATCCACATTTTTTCTAGAGTTTTGTACTAAACTACTGTATGGCGTCATTGTTTACATCAGTCTGAGCGAATTCATCTATTACTAGTGTAAAGGCTGAATCCCCAGGGCAGCTGAGAATGTACTTTGTGTGAATCTTCATGTATGGCTTAAATTTATATAATAAGCAGGTTTCGATTGTTACTGTAAAACCCATCTGGACAGCAGGTTCACCATAAGTTTAAACAGAATTTATCTTCAGAGCATGTCCTATTGTCGATGAACCGTTTGAATTTTATTTTGTATATATACCATCTTTTTTGTGTGCGAAGCCTTAAAAACACCCTTGTGATCAATCTAGAGATGGTTCTATTAACAACTCATGAGAATCATATCCAACACTCACTTATCCTTCGCATGATCAAAAATCCACCAATCGTTGATATGATCAAAACCATAAAAACGCAAGTCAATAGAATAAATGTAGTCGAGGACGTTCCTTGATCAATAATTGATGAATTTTGGGGCCAACTGATCAAATTATCCGGTCCATAACCTTTCGAACTATTTGTAAATACATTGAACTGCACGCCTGACTGATGCAGTTTTTTTGGTATGTCCACAGACGTGCTTGTGGGAGGCAGTGCCGGCACCAATGACGTCCAATTGCTGGTTTCATTTTTCCTTGAATATGTTAATTATAAAGGTGTTTGAGAAAAACACTCTCAGAAATTTTACACAGAAGCGATTTACACAGTTTCAGGCAAATAAGCTTTTCTTTAGTCTGGGTCAAGTTTTAGTAGTGAGAAATGCTTTGATAACATCAAGCTTTTTTAACATCAGTATACAGGCCCATGAAAGCAACACCTTCAAGAGAAAAATAAGGGAGACAATGGAAATCGTAGTTGCAGGTTCCAGCAATGTAGGAACAAAATGCATTGAAATAAGCCACATGTGGAATAGAACCTTCTTGAGAAAGTTTCTTAAGGAACTTACCCACCAGCTTAAATGGATGATCTAACCAGGCAAATATTGGACCTGATGGCGCAGTGGTTACAGCTCTCAACTCACAATCTTGTTGTAGTGTGCTTCCGCCGATTTTGTCATTTTTTGTCAATCCGCACATGAGGCCCACAAGTACCAAGTGGAGCGAGCAACGCGGACCATCAACAGCCGTCTTACTGTAGCGCACATTGGTACGCGTGCGCAGGCCCTCTCCATATGCATTATCTTCTTTTGTGTTTTTATAACATACGTTCCCCATTAGTTATATGTCGTACTCACTGCCCCTCCCCCCCCCCCCCCCCGCACGCTCGTCCTTGTTTGTTTTCTCCCCAGTGAGTGGGAGTGAATTATCTATACTCTCGCCCAGCCGCGTTTGTAAGTAAGTATTTTTTCATTGTGTAAGATAAAATTGAAGAAGGATTTTCTTCGTCATACTTATCTTAACTCGAGAGACAAATAAGGAAGTATCTTTTCCTTGATTGGTAGGGGTTATTAGTGTCAGGTTAAGTACTATTAATTAAGTTAATCGGGTAAGCATGGGCGTGGGAAATACATACATTAAGGACGAACCCTGGGATCCAACTCCTGCCTAACTCATCAAGCCCCAACCTATTACTAAAATACAACAATCTCAAAGTTCAGGGATCAAACCCCAGTGCAAGCAAGGATTTATTGAAAATTATTCTAATTTTCATAGCCTGAAGAAGGTAGTAGTTACATTACCAAAATGGTGGTCACTACTGTATTATTGTGTTAGATTGAGTTATTCTAATAAAGGTCTTTTACATTTCTATGCGATTTTGAGAGCAATAACAGACAACAATGAATTCTTATTAGACAATTCTGTTATGGTGCAAAGTATATTTTATCAGTTTAATTGTAGCTCCTATGGAACTCTGAAATTAGTTAAGAAAATTATACAAATTGGATTGGTTGAACATAGAAGGGTAGCAGATGTCACACAACTTGAACAATTCATCAAGATTGCATTGGGTATAGAAATGTTCAAATCAGGAAAAAATTAATTGTGCCATTGATGAATTTTGTAAATGTTTGAAATTGATCATTGTTGTATGAAGAGGGCAAGCTATTGAATAGATTGTTTGTAGTCTTTTAGTGAACTTCTGATGACCATATTGGACATAGTCTTTATTACTCCTTCTCTTATTCTGTTACTAGCTAAGAAGTTTTTGTCAAAGACAGTACCAAAGTCGGCCTCAATGCTGAATGTATTCGAACTGGGAAAATGTCTATGTGACCATAGGCATCTTCTGCACCATTGTCTCTGCAGAACTTGGCCTGCGTGTCCTGAGCTCCACCCAGGCCTTACTGTAGCTGACAAAGTCCTTAAAAGGGCATGTTTTGCTGATTTTTCGCTCATTTTTGGGTTTAGCATTTCCCATTGTTTTTACTGCTCTATGCCACCATTATTTTATTTGCATATTTTATCCTCGCTGCACACTGCCGCCAGCTAGTACTAGCCGGGTTAGGTTCCCAAGTAGAAAAGTCCAGCCCTCACCACAGTAGTGGGCCCACGGCTTCCCTACTCTGGTGACCCATCTCTCTTACAGTGACTTGACCAAAGTCTGATTTCAACAAAATTTTAAAAACATACAAAATAGTAAAAAAATGAGTTTAAAAATTTGACGAGATCTATTAATTGATACACAATTTGCCGCATTTTGGAAAGAAAAAACAGTTCTGCTGGCTCATGTTCTAGTGTTTTTCTGCCAATTTAGGCACTTTTGTCATATTTTTGCAACAATGCATGTTGCCCGCAAGTTTGGACTGGATTGACTATAATGAACCATTTCATAATGATTAATGTAGTTGAATGCATAGATAATTGGTGTGCATGTGTCCTTTATTCCATTGTTAGTATTTTTTACTCTAGTGTGTGTACTAGGGATGCAACAGGTAGTGAATTTCCATTTATTCAGACATGGGTTCAGATTCAAGTAGTCTTATTTGATTTATTTGGGTTTGGGTTCCAGTTCAGGCATTGATCCTAAATTTACTCATCTTGGGGTTTGGGTAATTCAATAAATATAAGTGAACTTTATCCTTGTATTACTGTAATGCATATGCGTACTTGCAGATGTGTTATGTTCATCGAGTTGATGCTCCTCATATTCTCATATAATAAAATATTTAAATTTGTCTTGCAAGCAATTTGCTCTACTTTATGGATGAATTCCATTGATTTGTTTTTAGATTTTTTGCTCAGAATAGTTGTCAAAAAAATAGTCACTTCATCTGTTGTTTTTCGAGTTTTCTACATGTCTAAAAACTGCACCAGTTTGATTTGGGATTTTTGTTTTAACTGATCAAAACAAAGGATTATGTGAGACATGTTCAATGGAATTATCTCTCTCAAGTGGATCTGGAACATCAGCCCTTTAACATCAGTTGGAAACACTGGTGACCAGTTCCATATAAATATGCATTGAACATAACACCAGCAACCAGTGCAATGGATATAGAACCTCAGCCAACATGTTCAAGTATGGAAGATTGTGCTAGTGAATCAGATAGCAGTTAAGAAGAAAATACTCGAGAAGATAATATGCTTATGCTTAATATGGTAATCTTGAACATGCTTCTTCAATCATAAGTACTTCAATTTGACTTTTTCAGGAAATTGAAAATCACAAAAAGGTGAAGCAACTTGGGATGCATGAAGACACTTTGAATTGGTGTTGATTGGACCGAAATAACTTTCAAATTTTGGCGTGTGTTGTAAGAAGATATTTGGCCCAACTCCTAATATCAATGCCCTCAGAAAAATTGTTTAGCCATGCAGGTCTAATTCATGAACCATGTTGAAACAGAATGAGAGATGAAACTGCTGAAAAATTATTGCTTTTTAAAATTGATTTGATAAAATTTGATTACAGATATTGAATAAAAATTGTTGTTGATGAATTGATTCTGAAGAAAATGTATGCTCTAACACCTAAATAGATTTTCTAAAGCCTGGGGTTCAGTTCGGATTTGGGTAGCTGAAAATAGTTTGGTTAATTAATATTGGGGTTCCGGTTTGGGTGCCTTTTACATCCCTTGTGTGTATCTGCCTTTTGGGCACCACCAATTGTTGTTTTTTAGTTTTTATTTTTCATCTACTTCTTGTCAGAGGGTCAATTCGTCTGACCTTTGGTCCTCTATTCATTATACTTTTATTTTCTAGAGCTCTTTGTTGTTAAAGTAGCTCTAATTATTACTAAGTAAACAAACCGGCAAAACGGTTTGTGTCACAACATTTTTGGCCCAAAAAACAAACAAATGGATGGTGCCAAAGTTTTGCATACAACAGGCAGTGTTGATGTTTGGCACACTGTCGTGCAATTATTCATTATTGTTTATTTTATCGTTTTTTGGACGGTGTCAGGGAAAAAAAGGAGAGTGTGCGTGCCGCCACATTTAATTACCATATTTTCGTTTGTACGTTTATTTTATGTTCTTCGCCCGTTGGAGCCTGGTGTGGCCAAAGGGATCTTGGCGACATTTTGGATTAAGAAGATAGTGAGTGTGTTTTGGAGACAGATAATTCTGTCTCATTTTTAATTGAGTATAGTTAGGATTGGTCCCATCGAGGGCCAGGTCGCTTGGGGCTCGTGTTTCAGTATCCAGGAATCCCTGTGGCTCTTTGCGCAGGGCCTGGTGAAGGAGTTAGTGTCTTAGCCGCGAGGTCTGGCATTTGCATTCTGTATTCTGTAGTGGTACTTAACATTTGTTCTTGTTTCGTTCTTGTTCTACTACTAATAAACTCTTTCATACATCTCACTTCAGTTAGGTACTGTAGGTTCAGAGCTAGTGCTGGGTTAGCCTCAGGGGCCGTACCAGATTGGATCTCCCAAGAACTGCATCCAGGTAGCCGAGGGTATACGTCCGCCTTTCATTACAACATTCTCAGGCAAGAGGCTCAGTAAATTTTATATAAGATAAAATTATAAAACTTCCTGCTTCCAAAACACTGTTGGGTAGGGGTGTGCACAGGATCCGATTTCTGCTTCCTGCCTGCTTTTCCCCAATCCTTGCAGTGGCATGTGGGTGGACAGGATGATGTTTTTGAAACAGGGATGGGAGCATTTCTTACCACTTGCATTTTCCGCAAAAAGACATTCATCCTGCAAATTTTTTCAACTATGTAGCTTGAAGAACTATTGTTTTACCTTGATGCCTTTACTGTATACCGTTATGTAGCGGGCAGATAATTTTTTCAAATTAAAAAACGGGGAAAGTGTTGCCAACCAGTGATGCTAGGTTCAGATTTTTCACTTAAATCTAGGGGTTTTTAGGGTAAATTTAGGGTTATTTTGAAGGTTTTTCGAGTACTTTAAGTTTTTTAGGGTTTCACTTGAAGAGGACAAATGCAAGCAAATAAGGAATATAGCAATAGCGTTGAGGAAGAATGGATACCCTCAAAACATAAACAAGAAGGCTCAGAAACTAACCAGAGCTGAGAAAGAAGAAACTGAATATAAATGCACAATTAAGATCCCTTACAGTGGCACCTTACTCAGGAGGTAAAACGGATATCTAAGAAATATAAAGCTGAATTAGAGGCTACCAGCAAAGACACAATCCAAACATGCACCAGCACAGCGGCCCAAACCAGGGAGAAAGAAGAAAAGCAGGGTGTAGTGTACAGCATACCAATGGAACCATGCATGAAGGTCTTCATTGGGGAAACAGGATGGTCATTGAAAACAAGAACATCTGAACCTAAAAATGCTCTGAAGAATCACAAGGAAGAATGGAGGCGGGTAGCTGAACATTGTCTGAAGTGTGGATGTGCTCCAGCCTTTGAGAACACCAAGATTTTGGCTCTGGAAAGCAACAACTTCATAAGAAAAATCAGAGAGACAATGGAAATGGAAGCAGCAGGCTCTAGCAATGTAGGCATCAAAAGCATAGAAATCGGTTGTTGGGCACCCTGTTGATGGCAAGTTGCATGGGGAAATCGCCATGCAAATCAAAGAAATGGACGACCAGTGGTGCAGACATTTGCATAGAAGTGGAGCGCCAAAGAAAGACCAAAGATGATAGTGAAAATCATTCTTCACTATATTCGTCTTTTATTATATTTTGGAAATAGTTTTGCTGGCATCTATTAAATATTTCCCAGCACTTCAGTCTTATTTTTACATATTAATCAACTGTGGTCATTCCACATTTTTTAACATTTCGTCGGATATATTGTTTTACATATTCGTTTATTATTTAGATAAAACCGATCGACGAAGGCAGAGGTCCAAAAGCCCAGGAGCCAGCTTGCAGTCAGCAAGCTGCGGAAGACCCGTTAGGGGATCTGATCGAGTAAGTTTATCCCTTAGGGGATTCCTTGTCTCAGCTAGGAGACTGCGGAGCTCTCTGGTGAGGCCCCGCATTTAGAGTAAAGTTTATCTTTGTTGTTGTAGGTCTGGGGAACCGGACTGTTGCACTATCACCGAGGCTTAGCCAAGGGAGTAGTTCTGGTCAGTTCAGACCAGAAGCCTCAATCTTTTCTTATGCCTCTAAGAAGAGACCTGCACAACAGAGTCATATATAGATTAGAAGTTTCATCACATGCACTAGAGGCAGGCAAAACCACCACCCTATGCACCAGCATATATAGAAAATTTAGCCATTTGAAAAATGGCCCAGATGGCCTGGTGGATAGCACTCTTGACTCACAAACTCAAAGCTCACATTTCAAACCCCACTCCAGTTGAAATTTGGTAAAAAAAGTTGTAGAAAGCTCAAGGAAGGTAGTAGGGTTACTGCCAAAACATTGCTTATCAATATTGTTCTGTTACATATGCGGTATTGTTGGGTTATATCATGTCTTATATTGTGTGTTATAATAAAGTATTCCACCATTTTTATGCAGTTGTACAGGCCAAAAAGCAGACAGCAAAAATGAGCTTCCACTTGATTTAGTTCAGGTCAAGCTGAAATAATCTTTACTGTATTCTCCTGCAAAAAAATTTAGAAAAACAAAATCAGTGACATATGAACGATTTCTTAGGTAATTCTCACAGCATCTTTCACACACCAAATAGTTATATGTCAGAAAGTTCTTTGAAAATCTCTGAAAAATTTAATTTGTTAGTGTTATTCAGCAAAAAAAAAATTGTTGGCTTTTGTAGTGTAGTTAAAGCTGCACTGTCTAATACAAATTTTATTGATTTTGTGCCAACAAAAAAAATGTTGATACGTTTGTGTGATGATATGTATAATTCTAAAAAAAAGCTCGAGTGATGACGTTGTTGATGCCTTAGCTTTATTTTCAGGGTTAGAAAAAGTCAGTTTCAAAATTGTCAGTTTTTGGCTTTAAATAGTTTTTATGGGTTTTTTTCATGTTCTTTATGGTTAAATATTTTTACGTTATGGAAATGAGAGATAGGCAACGAGTTGAAATTAGTTGATTAATTTAAGCGTGAATATTAAATATATGCATCTACTATCTAAGTATATCAAAATTTGCAAAAACAAGATTGAAAATTATAGAACTATGTATTAGACTGGTTGACATAAATTTTATTGTTATATGAAAAGTCTGAATAGATATGGAAAGACCAGGCCAGTGGCAGAAGTGGGATGGGAGTGGGATGGTTTAAGGTAATGCGGGCCGGAAGTCGACAAGTTTTCCAATCACGCGCACACCCCTGTTGGGTACTAGCTCTAATTGAAATATAACAATCATGAAAATAGGGTCTATGGATTCCATACCCCAAATACTCCATGTCAATGTATATGGTAAGTATAAGGAACTGTCTGAAAAATAGGCACATGGTAAACATGCTTTTTGAATAGACACATTGAACAACAAGGTTATGAGTAGAGCACGGATTTTTAAGTGCTGCACTTAATCTTTTGTTTTGATGGAATACACTTCCCATGCTTAGAAATGCAGTTATCCATGCTTTCTGATGCAAAAGAATGCTAATTAGTAGCACTTAATTGCACTTAATTTGGGGGTCTTGCACTTAATTGCCCTTAATTTAAACTTTTTGTAAAAGCTGACCTGAATGTATAGTTTTTACTTAAAAACTTGAAAAAACATGGTTGAAAATAGTTAAAAGGTTAGAAACTTTTTAACTATTTTTAACTTTTTTGAAGTTAAAAACGTTTTTACTTAAAAACTTGAAGAAACATAGTTAAAAGCTTGAAGAAACATAGTTAAAAGTTTGAAAAATAAGGTTTAATGAAAGATCAACAGCGGAGAATTTTCAGCGATGCGTCTGATTTTTTGAATGGATTGTCAGGGTTGGACATAGTCTACCTCAAGGTTGCGAAGAAATAGCCAAAGTTGACGCAAAACGCGTCGACGCCGATTTGCATAGACACCGCACATAAAAGCGTTGGTCGTCTATGTTTTTGGTCATTCTATGATTGATAGTTTATTTTTTAATAGAAGACAAATCGGCGGCCCAGTAGGGCAATTTTATATTAATTGTTTATATTATTTTTGGTGGAGAATTTCCGCCCCAAATATAACAACCCGCAGCCGGACATTCTTTGGATCACTCGCAGCGGAGGGAACGCAGGTTAGACCCCAGACTTCTGGAGAGCCACCCAGCGTGCAAGTCTACATTTACAACTCAGTTCTCGGCCTGACTTCTAGGTTTGCCCCTGGTTTGAAGTTACTTGAGCTCAGGGTGTTACTTTATCTTCTGCAGTTCTTCGGGACAAAAGCAGGAGATCTTTGTTGATTTTGAGACTGACCGAGCTGTTGCAAGCTTATTCTACCTAAGGTTTCGGCCTGATTAGGTGAATTAGTGAGTAATTGATTAGGTCTATTTTTGATACCAATTCTTTGTTATATTTCTCAGTCTAACCCCAAGTCTCATTTCAACATGTGGTGGCCCCTAACAGGATTTGCCCGCGGAAAATATATGAGCAGTCTTGGCCAAAATCCTGATCTTCAATGGTTTGTTTCTGACTCCAATCCGGAATTTAAATTTAAAATGTTGCTCACGACGTAGACGTAGAGCGCTTGTTTTCTCAATATAAATTAATATTGTCTGATCGCCGTCAAAGCTTAACATTTGAAAATATTGAAATGATAAATGTTGTTATGTTTAATAAGTTTCTTTTCAACTTAACTTGACAGTTTGCTGCCATTAAAACGTCTTATTGCGATTTATTGAGGCCAAAAATTAGTGTAAAATTGGTTTTTTTGCACTTAACTGTGCGCTTAATTTACCATTTTTTTGCACTTAATTAGGCACTTAATTTGGACTTTTTTTGCACTTAAGAATCCGTGCTCTAGTTATGAGCATATTACCTGTACATAACAATAAACTGAGTTACAGAAACTTTGGGATCGGATAACTTCCACTGTAACGTAAAATTACCATCCAATTTTTGTACAATTTCGACATTGGTCATTTTTGGCGTGATGTATATATCAGCTGAAATTCTAAAAAATTTAGCCATCAAGTTTTATAGGCGTTAAAACTTACGCAATGTTGCGGCGGTGATTGTCCATTCGAATATTTGATCAAATTGAAAAAATCGTTCATTGTATACATTTTCCGAATGGTAGTTTGTAGAATATTTTATAGAATATTGAGAATCGGACGTCAAATTTTTGATCATTGTCGAATAAGATTCGAGCAATGGTTGATATTCCGGATTCAGGAGACTTTTCCATTTTTGGTCACTTATCTGTAGAAAATATGACGTCAGCAAGAATAAATGGTTTCCGAAGAAAATCATTGCAAAAGAGATCTTTAGTGATGATTTCTGTGTCATTGGAGTCATATCGATATAACAATCCTTACAGTAGAATAACGAAAATATTTGATTCTAATTCAGCAAGAAGTGCGCTCCTCAAAATTTCTATATAATCATCAGTGATCCAATTCATTAATTTTCATTTTCATTGTGATCAAGTACTTTTACTTTTGATGAAAACGTGTGGAGTCAGTTCACGATGACAAAAAGATTGCAGAAAACAACAAACAACTAACTATAAAAAACAAGATATGACAAAAATAAAAACAAAAAAACATAACCAAACATAACAAAAACTAACAGAAATAGCAAAAATAACTAAAAATGCAATAACAAAAAAAATCATCACAAACAACGAAAAAGACAGAAAAAACAAAAAAATACAAAAATTACAAATAAAGAAAAAGGAATAAAAAAACAAACATAACAAAAGTTAACAAAAAACTGAAAAAACAGAATAACAAAAAGATAAAAATTAGAAAACAATTACAATAAATATCATTACGAAACGTAGAAACTATTACAAAAACAAAAAAAAATAAAAAACTATTGAAAAGTTGAAAAAAAAAACAAAAAAATAAAAAATAAAAAGTGACAAAAAAAACTAAAAATTAAAAAAATAAAAAATTAAGACATCAGAAATAACGAAAAACAATAAAAAAATTTAACACAAAATGACTAATAATGACCAAAAATAACAAAACAAGATATAATAAAAAAAGCAACAAGAAAAACTGATTATAACAATCAAAACAAAAAAATAAGAAATATAACAAAACATAACAAAAAGAAACGCAACAAAACATAAAAATAACTAAAAACAAAAATAAAAATAAAAATTATAACAAACCATAGAAAATAAAAAATAACAGAACAAAACAAAAAATTACTAAAAACAAAAGTAACAAAAAAATTATAACAAACCATAAAAAAAAATAACAAAGAAAAATAAAAAAACTTAAAATTCAAACGCATGAATAACAAATAGCAGGAAGTAAAAAATAACAAAAAACAAAAAATGACAAAAATAACAAACGAGAGATAAAAAATGACAAAAAAACTATAACAAACAATAACAAATAAAAAAACGAAGGAAAGGGAAAAAACAAAAATTCAAAAAAGCCGGAATAAAAAATAACAAGACTTGAAAAGTGACAAAAAACAACAAAAAAGGACAAAAATAACAAATAATAAGAGATAAAAAATAACAATAACAAAAAAACAAGAAATGACAAAAAATAACAGGAAACAATAGAAAATAACAGAAAAACACAAAAATCAAAAGAAGGACAATAGAGGGAAAGAAAGAAGGAAAAATAACCAAAAATGATAAAAAAACAACAAAAAGCAAAAAAAAAATCAGAAAAAATACCAGAAAATTAAAAGAAAAGATGGAAAAAACGAACAATAACAAAAATTGGAAAAAATGATCAGCAAAAAGTTGATTCAGTTGTAATTCTTGAAGTTATTCAAAATCAAGAATATAGAAAATTGGACAAATATGCAGATTTGTTGAAAAAAATCTACTCATAATCAGAAAAAATGTACAGTTGAAAATAATGAACTATAGTAATTTTGTGATTCTGAGTGATTTAATTAACTGATCGATAACTATACCTAGGGTAGTAAAATGTATGAATCCAAAAATTCCAAGAAAATTTCAATTTTGAAATTAAAGAAAATAGAATCCAAGTTTTTATAAAAAATCAAGTTTCTCAAGTGATAGGCGTCCAAATGAAAATCTTTGCGACAAACATTTTCTACCAGTGCCTCACTTTTTTGTAGAAAAATCCAATATTTCTTGGTTTGGCTTCCAAATTTTTAAAAAACGTCCAATTCAATATTAAAGAATCGACCGTTCGATCAACGACGACCAACGAACCCGGTAAACTTTTCATTGTCAATCCTACTGTGGTAGTTTCGAATTTTCGGACACCCTGTTGCGTTTTGCCCACGATTTTACAATGGTATTTAGTGCCCGGTTTAATAAATGTATGGCAAACTAATTTCGAGCATACAGTATCTTGGCATTTAGCCGATGAGCTATCTTTCAAAGATATTACTGTAGAATCGTTATCCTAAACAATATAAATATACTGTAGCTGGGAAATCAATATACCTCGAATGCTTACTGTAATATTTGTGGAGTAAATAATACTTTTTGTATCGCTGGTTTTGTATGCTGTCCATAGTAAACCAATACAATTTGGAGTTATCGGAAATGCGGTCAAATTTGCATAATGTGCCACCTCCTCGACTAACAGTGTGAACTGTTGAACTTTGAACGATTGATAATCGTTCAATATGGTAATGTTAATCGATAAATGCTGATCGGAAGGCTCATCGATTATCAAATATGTGTCATTTGTGACTACGTGGTATAAACCTTTGAAAATCTAAATTACAGTAAGAAAAATTTTTCAAAATCTGGCTCGAATGATCAGAATTTATTTACAAGCTTTGCAGTGATTTTTCTTGCAGCACAGAACTACTTTGAAAACAGTGACAAAAATTTTCAAATAAGAGTCTTTGTTTTTTAAGATTTTCAAATCTGAGTGAAAATAAAACAAAAAACACAAGAAGATAATGACAAAATTCCAAAAAAATGGCAAAAAGCTCCCATAAATTAACAAACAGTGAAAAGAACAGTAATTAAAAGATAAAAATAACAAAAAACAAATAAACAAGAATCAACACAAACTGAAAATAACAAAAATTAACAATAATAGCAGAAAACAAAAAATTAACAATAATAACAGAAAACAAAAAAGTAACTAAATATAACAGCAAATGGCAGAGAATAAAAAAGTAACACAAGAGATAAGAAAAAATTAACACGGAAGGAAATAACAAGAAATGACAGAAAATAAAAGGAAATGACAGAAAATAACAAGAAATGACAGAAAATAACAAAAAAAACTTTAAAAACCAAAAAATTGAAAAGTAACGAAAATCAGCAGTGAATAGAAGAAAACAAAAAAGATTAAACAAAAAAACAGTAAATAACAAAAAAACAAAAAACAACAAATTATACTAGGAAATATTACAAAATAATAGGAAACAATACAAAAAAAATACAGAAAATAAAAAAACAAAAAGTAACAGAAAACGAGACAATAACATAACAGAAAGCAAAATTAAAGATACCTAACAGAAAACAACAAAATATAACAGAAAATAACAAGAAGTGACAAAAAATAATATAAAATAACATAAAAATAAAAAATACAGAAAAATGAAAAAAACAACAGAAAAATGGAAAAACAACGGAATAATGAAAAAATAACACAAAAATTAAAAAATAACATAAAAATTAAAAAATTACAGAAAAATGAAGAAATGTCAGAAAGATGAAAAAATAACATTGAAATAAAAACAAAAACAAAAAAATACAAACAACAACAAAAAATAACAAAAAATAATACAAAAAAAAACAAAAAAACAGAGAATAACGGAGAATAACAAAAAGTAACAAAAAAAATAACAAAAGATAAAACAAAATAACAAAAAATAACAAGAAAAAACAGAAACTAACAAGAAATGACAGAAAATAAAAAATAACAAGAAACCACAAAAAGTCAAAAAAACCAAAAGTGCAATAAAACAAAAAATAACAAAAACTAACATACCAAAAATAACAGAAAGTAACAAAAAAAGAGCACTTACTGGTTCATAGAAAGTGATGTCGAAAAGATGAGATTCATTGCCAACAGGTTCTACAGTCCACGAAATATTGAGTCCATCTACAGATCTGCTGATATTCACATATTTGACAGTTGACGACGATTTGGGAATTTCTTGTGAACCTATGACATGAGAGTGATTTGATTCAGCAGTATAATAAATACATTAAAGTATACTAATCAAAATTTGAGCCACGTAAATCAGGATTTGTGCTTGTGAGTAGAATATGAAACATCAAGTCTACAGGTTCAGAGAAAAACGCATGATGGTCAACATTATGTACCAACAACTGCAAGCCCCTGCATCACCCATTGCGATACCACAGATTGCAGCAGCACCCTTCACGAAAATCTATGTCTGTGCCTGTAACTTGAAGATGAAATATCAAGTGTACGGGTTCAGAGAAAAATGCATGAGTGCACCCATTGTGGGTCATCACATTCTTCTAAAAGGGAATAGTGACGCCCTCATGACAAGTTCCTTGAATCAGGTAAAGAGCCCCTGCTGGTATGCTCATCATGTGATTGATCCCAGGCACTGAGTGGCAGCTGCTATACCACTGACTGCAATCCCTGCATCACCTGTTGCAACTGCACTATTGTCATTCACAAGAATTTAGGTCTGAGGCTATGACTTTTGAGTGAAACATCAAATCTACGGGTTCCAGAAAAAAACACGAGTGTGCTGTTTGGGTGTCATCACATTGTTCTCCATGTGAAGAGTGACGCCCTTGTTATAACTTCTCTCAAGCAGGCAATGGGAGTATGGCCACCATGGGATGGATCTTTCACTCTGAGTGGTGGCTGCTGCACCACTGACTGAAGTCATGCATAATCTGTTGAGTCTGGAGCAGTGCCAAGCGCAAAAGTTGAGGTCCCAGATAGTCAATTGAACATGAAACATCAAGTTTACGGGTTCAGATAAGAATTGTCACATCCCTTGCATGTCATCACATTCTTCTCCTAGTGAAGAGTGACACCCTAAATGCAACTTCCCTCATGTCACTTTTATGTTCACAATGTGATGGATATTTCCCACTGAGTGGTGGCTGCTGTACCACTGACTGCAAACCCTGCATCACCTGTTGCGACTGCCCACTGACTGCACGCCCTGCATCACCTGTTGCGACTGCCCACTGACTGCAAGCCCTGCATCACCTATTGCAACTGCTGCAGTTCACATCAGGAAAATCCAAAACTGGGCCTATAACTTGCATATGAAACTTCAAGTCTACGGGTTTAGAGAAAAATGCACCACTACACTCTTTGTGGGTTGTCACACTATTCTGCTGTGGGAGGGTGATGTCCTCACTACAATATCAGAGGGTCAATTCCTCTGACCTTTGGTCCTCTAATTACTACATTTTTATTCTCTAAAGTTTCTTTGTTGTTAAAGTGTTCCCAATTATTATTAAGTAAACAAACTGATAAAACGGTTTGTGTCACACATTTTTTGGCCCTAAAACAAATAAATGGCTAGCGCGAAAGTTTTGCATACAACATGCAACATTGATGTTAGGCGTGCCGTCGTGCAGTTTATTACTATTGAAAACATTATTGGAAATTTATTCGTTTTTCGCGGACCGTTTTTCGTACGCAGTGGTCAGGAAAGAAACGCAGGCGTCGTCGCCAATTACTGTTATTGTATTTCGTTCTTCACGTTGTGTTGGCGCTGCAGCTAAGAGCCGAACATGGTCTGAGGAGTTACAGCTATTATCTTGATTAGGAAGTCCAGTGAGTGGTTATTGGAGACAGGTAGGTCTGTCTCAACTTTCTCTGAGGAGTTTCAGTTTCAGTGTCAGTCCCTTAGAGGATGAAGCTGCTCAGGCCCCGTGTTTAGATATCCTATAACCCCTGTGACTCTGTGCACAGGGGTGAAGAGAGAAACTCGTGAGTCAGGGATCAGTTAGGCCTTGGTGTTTTCGTGTTGGGCATTCTCACACTTGTGTTCAATTGATTCTCACATTTGTATTCTATTGCACTTCTCGTTTTATTAGTAATAAATCTCTTCGTACATTTACTCTCAGCTAGGTACCGTAGGTACAGAGTTAGTGCCAGATTAGCGTCAGGGGCCGTACCAGATTGGATCTCCCACGAACCGCAGCTAGGTAGCCGAGGGCATATGTCCAGCATTCACAACAACAACCTCCCGTCTCTGTTGTGAGAGCCCACTGACCCCCTGATACAGTCACCATATAATAGTTATGGTCACCATCTAACAGTAACAGCATGATCCTGCACTATCATTGTGACTGAGGCACCAAAGATCCAGGTCTGGTGCTATAAGTTGGATATGCAACATCAAATCTACGGTTTCAAAGTAAAATGTACGACAGCACTCTTTAAGCATGATCACAACACTCTAGCATTCTTAGAAAGAATTTTACCTTTCCTCATCAAGCGAAAATCCATAATATCTTCGAAATAGAACCAATTAGTAACATTCAGTTTGGCGTCCAACAATCCAAATCGATTTTTATCGTCCCTTATCAAGAATATTGTTTGTGATACAGGTCCGATTTGAACGATTCTCGAACTGAAGGAAAAATTGAATTAAACCAAAATTAGGCAAAAAGCTAGTCAATTTACTTGGTTGATATTTCCAATTCTAGTCGACTACTGGATACGGAACCGTTGTTCATTAATTGCATGATGAGCAAAGTTCGACTATCTTGTTGATATGTGTAGATGATTGAAAATTCATTATCAATTTCGGATTTATGAATCGTGCATGAAAGAATCTCGCAATTGGAACTGTTGCAAATAAAATGCCTGGAATGAAAGAGTTGATATTTATGGATAGTTTTTATTGCAGTGTTCTCCAGTAGTTGTGTCTTGAATTATGATCGGACTAAGTTGAAAATACATTAGCCTCGGGATAATTGATAAATATCCAACTAGAATACTACCTGGTAAACAGCTAAGTTTAATAAGGCTAAGTAACACAAGATACAATAGTAATGTAGTGAAAATAAATGAATGCAAATGTTGTTCTAGAATGTTCTAGAACATTGAAGAATGTAAAAGAATAATATAGAATATTGTGTATGGTTCTAGAACTTTCTATTTTTTTAATGTTAATATGTTTGGAGCACATTTTTTAAGCATATTGTTAAACCTGATATGAAAAAATTGCAGTTGTGAATTCTTAATATTTACAATGCCATTGATATTCATAGGTAAGTGAGTGAAGTTGCATCAATCTTTTTCCCAAGACTATATCTCCACTAAAATTTGCATTCACAAATGATCAGCTCACTTATATCCAATCTAAGTAGAAGATTTGAACTGAGGCGTGCCGTAGACATAAAATTATAAGCACTAAAAATGTCTATAACAAGGACGCTTCCTGTCTGATACCATATCAAATACGCAGTTCACCAGGTCATAGATTTGAATCATGTCAGTTTTCATGCAAGGAACTAGTACATTTCAGAAAGTTTTATTGTATATGATTTTTGATCTATCAATATCTGTTGTTGTATCTGGATAACTCATGGCTTAACTTCCAATGTTTTAGCACATTTATGCAAATTTCAGTGCTGAAAAAAAGTATTGGCGAAAGTAGTCAGTGCTACCTTTGACAGATTGCATTGGGCTATAAGTTGCTAGACAAGATGTAGCATTAGAGAATTTGACTTCAAGATCCTCTCTCATAAGCGATGGTTGAGCTAAACTTTGGCTAGGACCTGTTTTTGTGGTGTAACTTCGAAATGCTTATCTGTATATCAGCATTGAAATCAATGGCTAGACTATTGTTTCAAGTAGGTTTCATATACACCAAGTCTCATATCACATTGCCCTGAACTGTATATTATTGAAATGCATCTCATCATATTACATATTTTACTATATGACATTATACCAAGTTATATAGTGTTTAGTGGTACCATATCTTACTGGATCATATCATTTCATATTGTATCATATTGTATCTTATATTCTATTACAAGCTATGATGTCATATTATATTGTACCATATAGTCTTATATTCCATTATAACCTATCATATCATATCATATTGTATCATACCATATTGTATCATATCATATTGCATTATATTATATTGTATCATATCATTATCATATTGTATCATATAATATTGCATCCTATCATATTGCATTATATCATAATGTATTGTATCATATTGTACTATATCATATTGTATCACATCATATTGTTTTATATCATATTGTATGGTATCCTTTCGTATAATATCACATTGTATCATACTATACTGCATAATATGATATCGTATCATATCATATTATATCACATAATATTGCATCCTATCATATTGCATAATATCATAATGTACTATATCGTATTGTACTCTATCATATCATTTCATCATATTGTGTCATATCATATTTTATCCTATCATATTTTATCATATCATATTGTTTCATATAATATTGCATCCTATGATATTGCATTATATCATAATGTATTGTATCATATTGTACTATATCATATTGTATCGCATCATATTGTGTCATATCATATTGTATTGTATCATATTGTATCACATCATATTGTTTTATATCATATTGTATGGTATCCTTTCGTATAATATCACATTGTATCATACTATACTGCATAATATGATATCGTATCATATCATATTATATCACATAATATTGCATCCTATCATATTGCATAATATCATAATGTACTATATCGTATTGTACTCTATCATATCATCTCATCATATTGCGTCATATCATATTTTATCATATCATATTGTTTCATATAATATTGCATCCTATGATATTGCATTATATCATAATGTATTATATCATATTGTACTATATCATATCGTATCACATCATATTGTGTCAAATCATATTGTATCATATCATATTGTATCATATCATATTGCATCCTATCATATTGCATTATATCATAATGTATTATATCATAGTATTGTATCATATTGTATCACATCATATTGTATCACATCATATCATTTTATATCATATTGTATGGTATCCTTTCGTATAATATCACATTGTACCATACTATACTGCAAAATATCATATTGTATCATATAATATTGCATCCTATCATATTGCATAATATCATAATGTACTATATTCTATTGTACTATATCATATGGTATCAAATCATATTGTGTCATATCATATTGTATCATATATTGTTTCATATAATATTGCATCCTATCATATTGCATTATATCATAATGTATTATATCGTATTGTACTATATCATATCGTATCACATCATATTCTGTCATATCATATTGTATCATATCATATTGTATCATATCAAATGGTATCATATCATATTGTATAATATCATATTGTATCATATAATATTGCATCCTATCATATTGCATTATATCATAATGTGTTATATCATATTGTACTATATCATATTGTATCACATCATATTGTTTTATATCATATTGTATGGTATCCTTTCCTATAATACCACATTGTATCATACTATACTGCATAATATCATATTGTATCATATCATATTGTATCAATATTGCATCCTATCATATTGCATAATATCATAATGTACTATATCGTATTGTACTATATCATATCGTATCACATCATATTGTGTCATATCATATTGTATCATATCATATTGTATCATATAATATTGCATCCTATCATATTGCATTATTTCATAATGTATTATATCTTATTGTATTATATCATATTGTATTATATCATATCATATAACATCATATTGTGTCATATCATATTGTATCATATCATATTGTATCATATCATATTGTATGATATCATATTGTATCATATTATACTATATAGTATTATATTGTATCATATTCTATTGTACGATATTGTTTTGTATGATATTGTATGTACATTGTATGATATCATATTGCATTGCATCTTTTTTTGTTGTATTGTGATATGCTGTATTGTATTGTGTCGTATTGTATTGTGTCATATTGTATTGCGTCGTATTGTATTGTGTTGTATTGTATTGTGTTGTATTGTATTGTGTCGTACTGTATTGTGTCATATTGTATTGTACTATATTGTATTGTTTGTTTTGTATCATAAGGTGTTGCATCATTTAGTATTGCATTATATTGCATTGTGTCATATTTTATAGCTGTATTACCAACATTATCTAAGAAAATTTTACCCAAATATTGATGCCATGCAGTTTTATTCTCGACTAAATCCTCATCAGTCAACATTTTTTAATTATTCTGCATATGTGCACACAAGTTTTAGTGTGAAAAAGCTTATGTGAAAAAATTAGCTTTTGTAACACTACTGATTTCCTTGTCGACTATGCATCGCACTTTTGACATATGGTTTTGCATTCATGAGTACAAAATGTTATATCATCAGAATCCGGAAGCTAAATTTGTATAATTTGGACGTCCGTGCGAACATGAAGCAAAAGAATCTTACTGTCGATAATATCCACCTGTTTTCCAAATCGAAAAAATTTGACTGCCACTACAAACAATAATTATAGGTTCGTGGGGGATAACATTGATCGATTTGACGTCAGAAATCATGGCCAATAATCGATTTTCAGTCAAGTTGTCAAAATTTGCATAATAAATCTGTAAAAATTAAATTGTTCATAAAGGAAAAAAAACCAAATATTAATATTTGACTTACTCCATTTTTGTAGAACCAGTAAAGCTTATTGGTTGAAGAATCATAATTGATTCCACGAATTGCAGTTTGACTATGTGGGAAGTTATGAACACTTGCACTATCCATCGTAAGTTCCATAAGTTTACCATTGTGATTAACTGTGAAACAACTGACGTTACTGCAAAACATACCTGTAAAGAAGAAATGATTAATGGTTTTCAAATACAAATTTTCAAATTATAACTTTCAAATTCCAATTTTCAAATTCTAATTTTCAATTTCCAATTTTCAAATTTAAATTTTCAAATTCAAATTTTCAAATTCAAATTTTCAAATTCAAATTTTCAAATTCAAATTTTCAAATTCAAATTTTCAAATTCAAATTTTCAAATTCTAATTTTCAAATTCTAACTTTCAAATTCTAATTTTCGAATTCTACTTTTCAAATTCTAATTTTCAAATTCTACTTTTCAAATTCTAAATTTCAAATTCTACTTTTCAAATTCTAAATTTCAAATTCCAATTTTCGAATTAGAATCTTCAAATTTCGATTTTAAAATTCAAATTCTCAAATTCAAGTTTTCAAATTCTAATTTTCAAATTCTGATTTTCAAATTCTGATTTTCAAATTCTAATTTTCAAATTCTAATTTTCAAATTCTAATTTTCAAGTTCTAATTTTCAAATTCTAATTTCAAAATTCTAATTTTCAAATTCTAATTTCGAAATTCTATTTCTCAAATTCTATTTTCCAAATTCTAATTTTCAAATTAAAATTTTCAAGTAATTCAAATTTTCAAATTCAAATTTTCAAATAATTCAAATTTTCAAATAATTCAAATTTTCAAATAATTCAAATTTTCAAAAAATTCAAATTTTCAAATTCAAATTTTCAAATTCAAATGTTCAAGTTCAAATTTTCAAATTCTAATTTTCAAATTCTAATTTTCAAATTCTAATTTTCAAATTCTAATTTTCAAATTCTAATTTTCAAATTCTAATTTTCAAATTCTAATTTTCAAATTCTAATTTTCAAATTCTAATTTTCAAATTCTAATTTTCAAATTCTAATTTTTAAATTTCAATTCTGAAATTCTATTATTCAAACTCTAATTTCAAATTTTAATTTTCAAATTCAAATTTTCAAGTTCAAATTTTCAAATTCTAATTTTCAAATTCAAATTTTTAAATTTCAATTTTAAAATTCTATTATTCTAAATCAAGTTTTCAAAACCTATCATTCAAATTCTAATTTTCAGATTCTATTTTTACAATTCTATTTTCCAAATTCGATTTTTAAAATTCAAATTTTCAAATTCAAGTTTTCAAATTCTAATTTTCAAATTCTGATTTTCAAATTCTGATTTTCAAATTCTAATTTTCAAATTCTAATTTCCAAATTCTAATTTTCAAGTTCTAATTTTCAAATTCTAATTTCAAAATTCTAATTTTCAAATTCTAATTTCGAAATTCTATTTTTCAAATTCTATTTTCCAAATTCCAATTTTCAAATTGAAATTTTCAAGTAATTCAAATTTTCAAATTCAAATTTTCAAATAATTCAAATTTTCAAATAATTCAAATTTTCAAATTCAAATTTTCAAATTCAAATTTTCAAGTTCAAATTATCAAATTATATTTTCCAAATTCTATTTTCCAAATTCTAATTTTCAAATTGAAATTTTCAAATTATATTTTCCAAATTCTATTTTCCAAATTCTAATTTTCAAATAAAAATTTTCAAATAATTCAAATTTTCAAATTCAAATTTTCAAAAAATTCAAATTTTCAAATTCAAATTTTCAAATTCAAATTTTCAAGTTCAAATTTTCAAATTCTATTTTACAAATTCTAATTTTCAAATTCTAATTTTTCAAATTCTAATTTTCAAATTCTAATTTTTAAATTTCAATTCTGAAATTCTATTATTCAAACTCTAATTTCAAATTCTAATTTTCAAATCCAAATTTTCAAGTTCAAATTTTCAAATTCTAATTTTCAAATTTTAATTTTCAAATTCTAATTTTCAAATTCTAATTTTTAAATTTCAATTCTGAAATTCTAATATTCAAACTCTAATTTCAAATTCTAATTTTCAAATTCAAATTTTCAAGTTCGAATTTTCAAATTCTAATTTTTAAATTCTGATTTTCAAATTCTAATTTTCGAATTCTAATTCTCAAATTCTAATTTTCAAATTCTATTTTTCAAATTCTATTTCCCAAATTCTAATTTTCAAATACTAATTTTCAAATTCTAATTTCCAAATTCTGATTTCCAAATTCTAATTTTCAAATTCTTATTTTCAAATTCTAAATTTCAAATTCTAAGATTCAAATTATTATCTTCAAATTCCAATTTCCAAATTCTAATTTTCAAATTCTAATTTTCAAATTCTAATTTTCAAATTCTAATTTTCAAATTCTAATTTTTAAATTCCAATATTCAAATTCTAATTTTCAAATTCTATTATTCAAATTCTAATTTTCAAATTCTAATTTTCAAATTCTAATTTTCAGATTCTAATTTTCAAATTCTATTCTTCAGTTTCTATTTTCCGAATTCTATTTTCCAAATTCGATTTTTAAAATTCAAATTTTCAAATTCAAGTTTTCAAATTCTAATTTTCAAATTCTGATTTTCAAATTTTAATTTTCAAATTCTAATTTTCATATTCTAATTTTCAAATTCTAATTTTCAAGTTCTAATTTTCAGGTTCTAATTTCAAAATTCAAATTTTCAAATTCAAATTTTCAAATTCAAATTTACAAGTTCAAATTTTCAAATTCTAATTTTCAAATTCTAATTTTCAAATTCTAATTTTCAAATTCTAATTTTCAAATTCTAATTTTCAAATTCTAATTTTCAAATTCTAATTTTCAAATTCTAATTTTCAAATTCTAATTTTCAAATTCTAATTTTCAAATTTCAATTCTGAAATTCTATTGTTCAAACTCTTATTTCAAATTCTAATTTTCAAATTCTAATTTTCAGATTCTATTTTTACAATTCTATTTTCCAAATTCGATTTTTAAAATTCAAATTTTCAAATTCAAGTTTTCAAATTCTAATTTTCAAATTCTGATTTTCAAATTCTGATTTTCAAATTCTAATTTTCAAATTCTAATTTCCAAATTCTAATTTTCAAGTTCTAATTTTCAAATTCTAATTTCAAAATTCTAATTTTCAAATTCTAATTTCGAAATTCTATTTTTCAAATTATATTTTCCAAATTCCAATTTTCAAATTGAAATTTTCAGGTAATTCAAATTTTCAAATTCAAATTTTCAAATAATTCAAATTTTCAAATAATTCAAATTTTCAAATTCAAATTTTCAAATTCAAATTTTCAAGTTCAAATTATCAAATTATATTTTCCAAATTCTATTTTCCAAATTCTAATTTTCAAATTGAAATTTTCAAATTATATTTTCCAAATTCTATTTTCCAAATTCTAATTTTCAAATAAAAATTTTCAAATAATTCAAATTTTCAAATTCAAATTTTCAAAAAATTCAAATTTTCAAATTCAAATTTTCAAATTCAAATTTTCAAGTTCAAATTTTCAAATTCTATTTTACAAATTCTAATTTTCAAATTCTAATTTTCAAATTCTAATTTTCAAATTCTAATTTTTAAATTTCAATTCTGAAATTCTATTATTCAAACTCTAATTTCAAATTCTAATTTTCAAATCCAAATTTTCAAGTTCAAATTTTCAAATTCTAATTTTCAAATTTTAATTTTCAAATTCTAATTTTCAAATTCTAATTTTTAAATTTCAATTCTGAAATTCTACTATTCAAACTCTAATTTCAAATTCTAATTTTCAAATTCAAATTTTCAAGTTCGAATTTTCAAATTCTAATTTTTAAATTCTGATTTTCAAATTCTAATTTTCGAATTCTAATTCTCAAATTCTAATTTTCAAATTCTATTTTTCAAATTCTATTTCCCAAATTCTAATTTTCAAATACTAATTTTCAAATTCTAATTTCCAAATTCTGATTTCCAAATTCTAATTTTCAAATTCTTATTTTCAAATTCTAAATTTCAAATTCTAAGATTCAAATTATTATCTTCAAATTCCAATTTCCAAATTCTAATTTTCAAATTCTAATTTTCAAATTCTAATTTTCAAATTCTAATTTTCAAATTCTAATTTTCAAATTCTAATTTTTAAATTCCAATATTCAAATTCTAATTTTCAAATTCTATTATTCAAATTCTAATTTTCAAATTCTAATTTTCAAATTCTAATTTTCAGATTCTAATTTTCAAATTCTATTCTTCAGTTTCTATTTTCCGAATTCTATTTTCCAAATTCGATTTTTAAAATTCAAATTTTCAAATTCAAGTTTTCAAATTCTAATTTTCAAATTCTGATTTTCAAATTCTAATTTTCAAATTCTAATTTTCATATTCTAATTTTCAAATTCTAATTTTCAAGTTCTAATTTTCAGGTTCTAATTTCAAAATTCAAATTTTCAAATTCAAATTTTCAAATTCAAATTTACAAGTTCAAATTTTCAAATTCTAATTTTCAAATTCTAATTTTCAAATTCTAATTTTCAAATTCTAATTTTCAAATTCTAATTTTCAAATTCTAATTTTCAAATTCTAATTTTCAAATTCTAATTTTCAAATTCTAATTTTCAAATTCTAATTTTCAAATTCTAATTTTCAAATTTCAATTCTGAAATTCTATTGTTCAAACTCTTATTTCAAATTCTAATTTTCAAATTCAAATTTTCAAGTTCAAATTTTCAAATAATTTAAATTTTCAAATAATTCAAATTTCCAGTAATTCAAATTTTCAAATTCAAATTTTCAAATTCTAATTTTTAAATTTCAATTTTAAAATTTTATTATTCTAAATCTAATTTTCAAATTTTCAAATTTCAAATTCTAATTTTCGGATTCTATTTTTCAAATTCTATTTTCCAAATTCGATTTTTAAAATTCAAATTTTCAAATTCAAGTTTTCAAATTCTAATTTTCAAATTCTGATTTTCAAATTCTGATTTTCAAATTCTAATTTTCAAATTCTAATTTCCAAATTCTAATTTTCAAGTTCTAATTTTCAAATTCTAATTTCAAAATTCTAATTTTAAAATTCTAATTTCGAAATTCTATTTTTCAAATTCTATTTTCCAAATTCTAATTTTCAAATTAAAATTTTCAAGTAATTCAAATTTTCAAGTAATTCAAATTTTCAAATTCAAATTTTCAAATAATTCAAATTTTCAAATAATTCAAATTTTCAAATAATTCAAATTTTCAAATAATTCAAATTTTCAAATTCAAATTTTCAAATTCAAATTTTCAAGTTCAAATTTTCAAATTCTAATTTTCAAATTCTGATTTTCAAATTCTAATTTTCAAATTCTAATTTTCAAATTCTAATTTTCAAATTCTAATTTTCAAATTCTAATTTTCAAATTCTAATTTTCAAATTCTAATTTTTAAATTTCAATTTTCAAATTCTATTATTCAAATTCTAATTTCAAAATTCTAATTTTCAAATTGAAATTTTCAAATTCTATTTTTCAAATTCTATTTTCCAAATTCTAATTTTCAAATTAAAATTTTCAAATAATTAAAATTTTCAAATTCAAATTTTCAAATAATTCAAATTTTCAAATTCAAATTTTCAAGTTCAAATTTTCAAATTCTATTTTTCAAATTCTAATTTTCAAATTCTAATTTTCAAATTCTAATTTTCAAATTCTAATTTTCAAATTCTAATTTTTAAATTTCAATTCTGAAATTCTATTATTCAAACTCTAATTTCAAATTCTAATTTTCAAATTCAAATTTTCAAGTTCAAATTTTCAAATTCTAATTTTCAAATTCAAATTTTCAAATTAAAATTTTCAAATAATTCAAATTTTCAAATTCAAATTTTCAAAAAATTCAAACTTTCAAATTCAAATTTTCAAATTCAAATTTTCAAGTTCAAATTTTCAAATTCTATTTTACAAATTCTAATTTTCAAATTCTAATTTTCAAATTCTAATTTTCAAATTCTAATTTTTAAATTTCAATCCTGAAATTCTATTATTCAAACTCTAATTTCAAATTCTAATTTTCAAATCCAAATTTTCAAGTTCAAATTTTCAAATTCTAATTTTCAAATTTTAATTTTCAAATTCTTATTTTCAAATTCTAATTTTCAAATTTCAATTCTGAAATTCTACTATTCAAACTCTAATTTCAAATTCTAATTTTCAAATTCAAATTTTCAAGTTCGAATTTTCAAATTCTAATTTTTAAATTCTGATTTTCAAATTCTAATTTTCGAATTCTAATTCTCAAATTCTAATTTTCAAATTCTATTTTTCAAATTCTATTTCCCAAATTCTAATTTTCAAATACTAATTTTCAAATTCTAATTTCCAAATTCTAATTTCCAAATTCTAATTTTCAAATTCTTATTTTCAAATTCTAAATTTCAAATTCTAAGATTCAAATTATTATCTTCAAATTCCAATTTCCAAATTCTAATTTTCAAATTCTAATTTTCAAATTCTAATTTCCAAATTCTAATTTTCAAATTCTAATTTTTAAATTCCAATATTCAAATTCTAATTTTCAAATTCTATTATTCAAATTCTAATTTTCAAATTCTAATTTTCAAATTCTAATTTTCAGATTCTAATTTTCAAATTCTATTTTTCAGTTTCTATTTTCCAAATTCTATTTTCCAAATTCGATTTTTAAAATTAAATTTTTAAATTCAAGTTTTCAAACTCTAATTTTCAAATTCTGATTTTCAAATTCTAATTTTCAAATTCTAATTTTCATATTCTAATTTTCAAATTCTAATTTTCAAGTTCTAATTTTCAGGTTCTAATTTCAAAATTCAAATTTTCAAATTCAAATTTTCAAATTCAAATTTACAAGTTCAAATTTTCAAATTCTAATTTTCAAATTCAAATTTTCAAATTCAAATTTTCAAATTCAAATTTTCAAATTCAAATTTTCAAATTCAAATTTTCAAATTCAAATTTTTAAATTTCAATTTTAAAATTCTATTATTCTAAATCTAGTTTTCAAATTCTATCATTCAAATTCTAATTTTCAGATTCTATTTTTCAAATTCTATTTTCCAAATTCGATTTTTAAAATTCAAATTTTCAAATTCAAGTTTTCAAATTCTAATTTTCAAATTCTGATTTTCAAATTCTGATTTTCAAATTCTAATTTTCAAATTCTAATTTTCAAATTCTAATTTTCAAGTTCTAATTTTCAAATTCTAATTTCAAAATTCTAATTTTCAAATTCTAATTTCGAAATTCTATTTTTCAAATTCGATTTTCCAAATTCTAATTTTCAAATTTAAGTTTTCAAGTAATTCAAATTTTCAAATTCAAATTTTCAAATAATTCAAATTTTCAAATAATTCAAATTTTCAAATTCAAATTTTCAAATTCAAATTTTCAAGTTCAAATTTTCAAATTCTATTTTTCAAATTTTAAATATTAGATTCCAATTTTCACATTCCAATTTTCAAATTCTATTTTTCAAGTTCTGTTTTTCAAGTTCTATTTTCCAAATTCTAATTTTCAAATACTAATTTTCAAATTCTATTTTTCAAATTCCATTTTCTAAATTCTAATTTTCAAATACTAATTTTCATAATCTAAATATTAAATTCCAATTTTCAAATTATAATTTTCAAATTCTAATTTTCAAATTCTAATTTCCCAATTCTACTTTTCAAATTCTAATTTTCAAATTCTTATTTTCAAATTATAATCTTCAAATTCCGATTTTCAAATTATAATCTTCAAATTCCGATTTTCAAATTCTAATTTTCAAATTCTAATTTTCAAATTCTACTTCTCAAATTCTACCTTTCAAATTCTAATTTACAAATTCTAATTTACAAATTCTAATTTACAAATTCTAATTTTCAAATTCAAAAATTTAAATTCCAATTTTTAAATTATAAATTTAAAATTCCAATTTTCAAATTATAATCTTCAAATTTCAATTTTCAAATTCTAATTTTCAAATTCTACTTTTCAAATTCTAATTTTCAAATTCTAATTTTCAAATTCTAATTTTCAAATTCTAATTTTTAAATTCCAATTTTCGAATTCTAATTTTCAATATTCTATTTCTCAAATTCTACTTTTCAAATTCTAATTTTCAAACTCTAATTTTCAAATACTAATTTTCAAATTCTAATTTTCAAATTCTAAATATTAGATTCCAATTTTCAAATTCTAATTTTTAAATTCTTTTTTTCAAATTCCATTTTCCAAATTCTAATTTTCAAATACTAATTTTCAAATTCTAAATATTAAATTCCAATTTTTAAATTATAATTTTCAAATACTAATTTTCAAATTCTATCTTTCAAATTCTAAATATTAGATTCCAATTTCCAAATTCTAATTTTCAAATCCTATTTTTCAAATTCCATTTTCCGAATTCTATTTTTCGAATACTAATTTTCAAATTCTAAATATTAAATTCTAATTTTCAAATTATAATTTCCAAATTCTAATTTTCAAATACTAATTTTCAAATTCTAATTTTCAAATTCTAATTTTCAAATTCTAAATATTAAATTCCAATTTTCAAAATCTAAATTTTAAATTCCAATTTTCAAATTATAATTTTCAAATTCTAATTTTCAAATTCTAATTTTCAAATTCTAATTTTCAAATTCTAATTTTCAAATTCTAATTTTCAAATTTTAATTTTCAAATTCTAATTTTCAAATTCTATTTTTCAAATTCTAATTTTCAAATTCTAATTTTCAAATTCTAATTTTAAAATTCTTATTTTCAAATTCTAATTTTCAAATTCTATTTTTCAAATTCTACTTTTCAAATTCTAATTTTCAAACTCTAATTTTCAAATACTAATTTTCAAATTCTAATTTTCAAATTCTAAATATTAAATTCCAATTTTCAAATTATAATTTACAAATTCTGATTTTCAAATTCTGATTTTCAAATTCTAATTTTCAAATTCTAATTTTCAAATTTCAATTCTGAAATTCTACTATTCAAACTCTAATTTCAAATTCTAATTTTCAAATTCAAATTTTCAAGTTCGAATTTTCAAATTCTAATTTTTAAATTCTGATTTTCAAATTCTAATTTTCGAATTCTAATTCTCAAATTCTAATTTTCAAATTCTAATTTTCAAATTCTAATTTTCAAGTTCTAATTTTCAAATTCTAATTTCAAAATTCTAATTTTCAAATTCTAATTTCGAAATTCTATTTTTCAAATTCGATTTTCCAAATTCTAATTTTCAAATTTAAGTTTTCAAGTAATTCAAATTTTCAAATTCAAATTTTCAAATAATTCAAATTTTCAAATAATTCAAATTTTCAAATTCAAATTTTCAAATTCAAATTTTCAAGTTCAAATTTTCAAATTCTATTTTTCAAATTTTAAATATTAGATTCCAATTTTCACATTCCAATTTTCAAATTCTATTTTTCAAGTTCTGTTTTTCAAGTTCTATTTTCCAAATTCTAATTTTCAAATACTAATTTTCAAATTCTATTTTTCAAATTCCATTTTCTAAATTCTAATTTTCAAATACTAATTTTCATAATCTAAATATTAAATTCCAATTTTCAAATTATAATTTTCAAATTCTAATTTTCAAATTCTAATTTCCCAATTCTACTTTTCAAATTCTAATTTTCAAATTCTTATTTTCAAATTATAATCTTCAAATTCCGATTTTCAAATTATAATCTTCAAATTCCGATTTTCAAATTCTAATCTTCAAATTCTAATTTTCAAATTCTACTTCTCAAATTCTACCTTTCAAATTCTAATTTACAAATTCTAATTTACAAATTCTAATTTACAAATTCTAATTTTCAAATTCAAAAATTTAAATTCCAATTTTTAAATTATAAATTTAAAATTCCAATTTTCAAATTATAATCTTCAAATTTCAATTTTCAAATTCTAATTTTCAAATTCTACTTTTCAAATTCTAATTTTCAAATTCTAATTTTCAAATTCTAATTTTCAAATTCTAATTTTTAAATTCCAATTTTCGAATTCTAATTTTCAATATTCTATTTCTCAAATTCTACTTTTCAAATTCTAATTTTCAAACTCTAATTTTCAAATACTAATTTTCAAATTCTAATTTTCAAATTCTAAATATTAGATTCCAATTTTCAAATTCTAATTTTTAAATTCTTTTTTTCAAATTCCATTTTCCAAATTCTAATTTTCAAATACTAATTTTCAAATTCTAAATATTAAATTCCAATTTTTAAATTATAATTTTCAAATACTAATTTTCAAATTCTATCTTTCAAATTCTAAATATTAGATTCCAATTTCCAAATTCTAATTTTCAAATCCTATTTTTCAAATTCCATTTTCCGAATTCTATTTTTCGAATACTAATTTTCAAATTCTAAATATTAAATTCTAATTTTCAAATTATAATTTCCAAATTCTAATTTTCAAATACTAATTTTCAAATTCTAATTTTCAAATTCTAATTTTCAAATTCTAAATATTAAATTCCAATTTTCAAAATCTAAATTTTAAATTCCAATTTTCAAATTATAATTTTCAAATTCTAATTTTCAAATTCTAATTTTCAAATTCTAATTTTCAAATTCTAATTTTCAAATTCTAATTTTCAAATTTTAATTTTCAAATTCTAATTTTCAAATTCTATTTTTCAAATTCTAATTTTCAAATTCTAATTTTCAAATTCTAATTTTAAAATTCTTATTTTCAAATTCTAATTTTCAAATTCTATTTTTCAAATTCTACTTTTCAAATTCTAATTTTCAAACTCTAATTTTCAAATACTAATTTTCAAATTCTAATTTTCAAATTCTAAATATTAAATTCCAATTTTCAAATTATAATTTACAAATTCTGATTTTCAAATTCTGATTTTCAAATTCTAATTTTCAAATTCTAATTTTCAAATTTCAATTCTGAAATTCTACTATTCAAACTCTAATTTCAAATTCTAATTTTCAAATTCAAATTTTCAAGTTCGAATTTTCAAATTCTAATTTTTAAATTCTGATTTTCAAATTCTAATTTTCGAATTCTAATTCTCAAATTCTAATTTTCAAATTCTATTTTTCAAATTCTATTTCCCAAATTCTAATCTTCAAATACTAATTTTCAAATTCTAATTTCCAAATTCTAATTTCCAAATTCTAATTTTCAAATTCTTATTTTCAAATTCTAAATTTCAAAATCTAAGATTCAAATTATTATCTTCAAATTCCAATTTCCAAATTCTAATTTTCAAATTCTAATTTTCAAATTCTAATTTTCAAATTCTAATTTTCAAATTCTAATTTTTAAATTCCAATTTTCAAATTCTAATTTTCAAATTCTTTTATTCAAATTCTAATTTTCAAATTCTAATTTTCAAATTCTAATTTTCAGTTTTTAATTTTCAAATTCTATTTTTCAAATTCTATTTTCCAAATTCTATTTTCCAAATTCGATTTTTAAAATTCAAATTTTCAAATTCAAGTTTTCAAATTCTAATTTTCAAATTCTGATTTTCAAATTCTAATTTTCAAATTCTAATTTTCATATTCTAATTTTCAAATTCTAATTTTCAAGCTCTAATTTTCAGATTCTAATTTCAAAATTCTAATTTTCAAATCCTAATTTCGGAATTCTATTTTTCAAATTCTATTTTCCAAATTCTAATTTTCAAATTAAAATTTTCAAATAATTCAAATTTTCAAATTCAAATTTTCAAATTCAAATTTTCAAATAATTCAAATTTTCAAATTCAAATTTCCAAATTCAAATTTACAAGTTCAAATTTTCAAATTCTAATTTTCAAATTCTAATTTTCAAATTCTAATTTTCAAATTCTAATTTTCAAATTCTAATTTTCAGATTCTAATTTTCAAATTCTATTTTTCAGTTTCTATTTTCCAAATTCTATTTTCCAAATTCGATTTTTAAAATTAAATTTTTAAATTCAAGTTTTCAAATTCTAATTTTCAAATTCTGATTTTCAAATTCTAATTTTCAAATTCTAATTTTCATATTCTAATTTTCAAATTCTAATTTTCAAGTTCTAATTTTCAGGTTCTAATTTCAAAATTCAAATTTTCAAATTCAAATTTTCAAATTCAAATTTACAAGTTCAAATTTTCAAATTCTAATTTTCAAATTCAAATTTTCAAATTCAAATTTTCAAATTCAAATTTTCAAATTCAAATTTTCAAATTCAAATTTTCAAATTCAAATTTTCAAATTCAAATTTTTAAATTTCAATTTTAAAATTCTATTATTCTAAATCTAGTTTTCAAATTCTATCATTCAAATTCTAATTTTCAGATTCTATTTTTCAAATTCTATTTTCCAAATTCGATTTTTAAAATTCAAATTTTCAAATTCAAGTTTTCAAATTCTAATTTTCAAATTCTGATTTTCAAATTCTGATTTTCAAATTCTAATTTTCAAATTCTAATTTTCAAATTCTAATTTTCAAGTTCTAATTTTCAAATTCTAATTTCAAAATTCTAATTTTCAAATTCTAATTTCGAAATTCTATTTTTCAAATTCGATTTTCCAAATTCTAATTTTCAAATTTAAGTTTTCAAGTAATTCAAATTTTCAAATTCAAATTTTCAAATAATTCAAATTTTCAAATAATTCAAATTTTCAAATTCAAATTTTCAAATTCAAATTTTCAAGTTCAAATTTTCAAATTCTATTTTTCAAATTTTAAATATTAGATTCCAATTTTCACATTCCAATTTTCAAATTCTATTTTTCAAGTTCTGTTTTTCAAGTTCTATTTTCCAAATTCTAATTTTCAAATACTAATTTTCAAATTCTATTTTTCAAATTCCATTTTCTAAATTCTAATTTTCAAATACTAATTTTCATAATCTAAATATTAAATTCCAATTTTCAAATTATAATTTTCAAATTCTAATTTTCAAATTCTAATTTCCCAATTCTACTTTTCAAATTCTAATTTTCAAATTCTTATTTTCAAATTATAATCTTCAAATTCCGATTTTCAAATTATAATCTTCAAATTCCGATTTTCAAATTCTAATCTTCAAATTCTAATTTTCAAATTCTACTTCTCAAATTCTACCTTTCAAATTCTAATTTACAAATTCTAATTTACAAATTCTAATTTTCAAATTCAAAAATTTAAATTCCAATTTTTAAATTATAAATTTAAAATTCCAATTTTCAAATTATAATCTTCAAATTTCAATTTTCAAATTCTAATTTTCAAATTCTACTTTTCAAATTCTAATTTTCAAATTCTAATTTTCAAATTCTAATTTTCAAATTCTAATTTTTAAATTCCAATTTTCGAATTCTAATTTTCAATATTCTATTTCTCAAATTCTACTTTTCAAATTCTAATTTTCAAACTCTAATTTTCAAATACTAATTTTCAAATTCTAATTTTCAAATTCTAAATATTAGATTCCAATTTTCAAATTCTAATTTTTAAATTCTTTTTTTCAAATTCCATTTTCCAAATTCTAATTTTCAAATACTAATTTTCAAATTCTAAATATTAAATTCCAATTTTTAAATTATAATTTTCAAATACTAATTTTCAAATTCTATCTTTCAAATTCTAAATATTAGATTCCAATTTCCAAATTCTAATTTTCAAATCCTATTTTTCAAATTCCATTTTCCGAATTCTATTTTTCGAATACTAATTTTCAAATTCTAAATATTAAATTCTAATTTTCAAATTATAATTTCCAAATTCTAATTTTCAAATACTAATTTTCAAATTCTAATTTTCAAATTCTAATTTTCAAATTCTAAATATTAAATTCCAATTTTCAAAATCTAAATTTTAAATTCCAATTTTCAAATTATAATTTTCAAATTCTAATTTTCAAATTCTAATTTTCAAATTCTAATTTTCAAATTCTAATTTTCAAATTCTAATTTTCAAATTTTAATTTTCAAATTCTAATTTTCAAATTCTATTTTTCAAATTCTAATTTTCAAATTCTAATTTTCAAATTCTAATTTTAAAATTCTTATTTTCAAATTCTAATTTTCAAATTCTATTTTTCAAATTCTACTTTTCAAATTCTAATTTTCAAACTCTAATTTTCAAATACTAATTTTCAAATTCTAATTTTCAAATTCTAAATATTAAATTCCAATTTTCAAATTATAATTTACAAATTCTGATTTTCAAATTCTGATTTTCAAATTCTAATTTTCAAATTCTAATTTTCAAATTTCAATTCTGAAATTCTACTATTCAAACTCTAATTTCAAATTCTAATTTTCAAATTCAAATTTTCAAGTTCGAATTTTCAAATTCTAATTTTTAAATTCTGATTTTCAAATTCTAATTTTCGAATTCTAATTCTCAAATTCTAATTTTCAAATTCTATTTTTCAAATTCTATTTCCCAAATTCTAATCTTCAAATACTAATTTTCAAATTCTAATTTCCAAATTCTAATTTCCAAATTCTAATTTTCAAATTCTTATTTTCAAATTCTAAATTTCAAAATCTAAGATTCAAATTATTATCTTCAAATTCCAATTTCCAAATTCTAATTTTCAAATTCTAATTTTCAAATTCTAATTTTCAAATTCTAATTTTCAAATTCTAATTTTTAAATTCCAATTTTCAAATTCTAATTTTCAAATTCTTTTATTCAAATTCTAATTTTCAAATTCTAATTTTCAAATTCTAATTTTCAGTTTTTAATTTTCAAATTCTATTTTTCAAATTCTATTTTCCAAATTCTATTTTCCAAATTCGATTTTTAAAATTCAAATTTTCAAATTCAAGTTTTCAAATTCTAATTTTCAAATTCTGATTTTCAAATTCTAATTTTCAAATTCTAATTTTCATATTCTAATTTTCAAATTCTAATTTTCAAGCTCTAATTTTCAGATTCTAATTTCAAAATTCTAATTTTCAAATCCTAATTTCGGAATTCTATTTTTCAAATTCTATTTTCCAAATTCTAATTTTCAAATTAAAATTTTCAAATAATTCAAATTTTCAAATTCAAATTTTCAAATTCAAATTTTCAAATAATTCAAATTTTCAAATTCAAATTTCCAAATTCAAATTTACAAGTTCAAATTTTCAAATTCTAATTTTCAAATTCTAATTTTCAAATTCTAATTTTCAAATTTCAATTCTGAAATTCTATTATTCAAACTCTTATTTCAAATTCTAATTTTCAAATTCAAATTTTCAAGTTCAAATTTTCAAATAATTCAAATTTTCAAATGATTCAAATTTTCAGTAATTCAAATTTTCAAATTCAAATTTTCAAATTCAAATTTACAAGTTCAAATTTTCAAATTCTAGTTTTCAAATTCTAATTTTCAAATTCTAATTTTCAAATTATAATTTTCAAATTCCAATTTTCAAATTCTAATTTTAAAATTCTTATTTTCAAATTCTAATTTTCAAATTCTATTTTTCAAATTCTACTTTTCAAATTCTAATTTTCAAACTCTAATTTTCAAATACTAATTTTCAAATTCTAATTTTCAAATTCTAAATATTAAATTCCAATTTTCAAATTATAATTTACAAATTCTGATTTTCAAATTCTGATTTTCAAATTCTAATTTTCAAATTCTAATTTTCAAATTTCAATTCTGAAATTCTACTATTCAAACTCTAATTTCAAATTCTAATTTTCAAATTCAAATTTTCAAGTTCGAATTTTCAAATTCTAATTTTTAAATTCTGATTTTCAAATTCTAATTTTCGAATTCTAATTCTCAAATTCTAATTTTCAAATTCTATTTTTCAAATTCTATTTCCCAAATTCTAATCTTCAAATACTAATTTTCAAATTCTAATTTCCAAATTCTAATTTCCAAATTCTAATTTTCAAATTCTTATTTTCAAATTCTAAATTTCAAAATCTAAGATTCAAATTATTATCTTCAAATTCCAATTTCCAAATTCTAATTTTCAAATTCTAATTTTCAAATTCTAATTTTCAAATTCTAATTTTCAAATTCTAATTTTTAAATTCCAATTTTCAAATTCTAATTTTCAAATTCTTTTATTCAAATTCTAATTTTCAAATTCTAATTTTCAAATTCTAATTTTCAGTTTTTAATTTTCAAATTCTATTTTTCAAATTCTATTTTCCAAATTCTATTTTCCAAATTCGATTTTTAAAATTCAAATTTTCAAATTCAAGTTTTCAAATTCTAATTTTCAAATTCTGATTTTCAAATTCTAATTTTCAAATTCTAATTTTCATATTCTAATTTTCAAATTCTAATTTTCAAGCTCTAATTTTCAGATTCTAATTTCAAAATTCTAATTTTCAAATCCTAATTTCGGAATTCTATTTTTCAAATTCTATTTTCCAAATTCTAATTTTCAAATTAAAATTTTCAAATAATTCAAATTTTCAAATTCAAATTTTCAAATTCAAATTTTCAAATAATTCAAATTTTCAAATTCAAATTTCCAAATTCAAATTTACAAGTTCAAATTTTCAAATTCTAATTTTCAAATTCTAATTTTCAAATTCTAATTTTCAAATTTCAATTCTGAAATTCTATTATTCAAACTCTTATTTCAAATTCTAATTTTCAAATTCAAATTTTCAAGTTCCAATTTTCAAATCATTCAAATTTTCAAATAATTCAAATTTTCAAATAATTCAAATTTTCAAATTCAAATTTTCAAATTCAAATTTTCAAGTTCAAATTTTCATATTCTAATTTTCAAATTCTTATTTTCAAATTCTAATTTTCAAATTCAATTTTTGAAATTCAAATTTTCAAATACAAATTTTCAAATACTAATTTTCAAATTCAAATTTTCAAATTCAAATTTTCAAATTCAAATTTTCAAATTCAAATTTTTAAATTTCAATTTTCAAATTCAAATTTTCAAATTCAAATTTTCAAATTCAAATTTTCAAATTCAAATTTTCAAATTCAAATTTTCAAATTCAAATTTTCAAATTCAAATTTTCAAATTCAAATTTTCAAATTCAAATTTTCAAATTCAAATTTTCAAATTCAAATTTTCAAATTCAAATTTTCAAATTCAAATTTTCAAATTCAAATTTTCAAATTCAAATTTTCAAATTCAAATTTTCAAATTCAAATTTTCAAATTCAAATTTTCAAATTCAAATTTTCAAATTCAAATTTTCAAATTCAAATTTTCAAATTCAAATTTTCAAATTCAAATTTTCAAATTCAAATTTTCAAATTCAAATTTTCAAATTCAAATTTTCAAATTCAAATTTTCAAATTCAAATTTTCAAATTCAAATTTTCAAATTCAAATTTTCAAATTCAAATTTTCAAATTCAAATTTTCAAATTCAAATTTTCAAATTCAAATTTTCAAATTCAAATTTTCAAATTCAAATTTTCAAATTCAAATTTTCAAATTCAAATTTTCAAATTCAAATTTTCAAATTCAAATTTTCAAATTCAAATTTTCAAATTCAAATTTTCAAATTCAAATTTTCAAATTCAAATTTTTAAATTTCAATTTTAAAATTCTATTATTCTAAATCTAGTTTTCAAATTCTATCATTCAAATTCTAATTTTCAGATTCTATTTTTCAAATTCGATTTTCCAAATTCGATTTTTAAAATTCAAATTTTCAAATTCAAGTTTTCAAATTCTAATTTTCAAATTCTGATTTTCAAATTCTGATTTTCAAATTCTAATTTTCAAATTCTAATTTTCAAATTCTAATTTTCAAGTTCTAATTTTCAAATTCTAATTTCAAAATTCTAATTTTCAAATTCTAATTTCGAAATTCTATTTTTCAAATTCGATTTTCCAAATCCTAATTTTCAAATTCAAGTTTTCAAGTAATTCAAATTTTCAAATTCAAATTTTCAAATAATTCAAATTTTCAAATAATTCAAATTTTCAAATTCAAATTTTCAAATTCAAATTTTCAAGTTCAAATTTTCAATTTCTATTTTTCAAATTTTAAATATTAGATTCCAATTTTCACATTCCAATTTTCAAATTCTATTTTTCAAGTTCTGTTTTTCAAGTTCTATTTTCCAAATTCTAATTTTCAAATACTAATTTTCAAATTCTATTTTTCAAATTCCATTTTCCAAATTCTAATTTTCAAATACTAATTTTCATAATCTAAATATTAAATTCCAATTTTCAAATTATAATTTTCAAATTCTAATTTTCAAATTCTAATTTCCCAATTCTACTTTTCAAATTCTAATTTTCAAATTCTTATTTTCAAATTATAATCTTCAAATTCCGATTTTCAAATTATAATCTTCAAATTCCGATTTTCAAATTCTAATCTTCAAATTCTAATTTTCAAATTCTACTTCTCAAATTCTACCTTTCAAATTCTAATTTACAAATTCTAATTTACAAATTCTAATTTACAAATTCTAATTTTCAAATTCAAAAATTTAAATTCCAATTTTTAAATTATAAATTTAAAATTCCAATTTTCAAATTATAATCTTCAAATTTCAATTTTCAAATTCTAATTTTCAAATTCTACTTTTCAAATTCTAATTTTCAAATTCTAATTTTCAAATTCTAATTTTTAAATTCCAATTTTCGAATTCTAATTTTCAATATTCTATTTTTCAAATTCTACTTTTCAAATTCTAGTTTTCAAACTCTAATTTTCAAATACTAATTTTCAAATTCTAATTTTCAAATACTAATTTTCAAATTCTAATTTTCAAATTCTAAATATTAGATTCAAATTTTCAAATTCTAATTTTCAAATTCTTTTTTTCAAATTCTTTTTTTCGAATTCCATTTTCCAAATTCTAATTTTCAAATACTAATTTTCAAATTCTAAATATTAAATTCCAATTTTTAAATTATAATTTTCAAATACTAATTTTCAAATTCTATCTTTCAAATTCTAAATATTAGATTCCAATTTCCAAATTCTAATTTTCAAATTCTATTTTTCAAATTCCATTTTCCGAATTCTATTTTTCGAATACTAATTTTCAAATTCTAAATATTAAATTCCAATTTTCAAATTATAATTTCCAAATTCTAATTTTCAAATACTAATTTTCAAATTCTAATTTTCAAATTCTAATTTTCAAATTCTAAATATTAAATTCCAATTTTCAAAATCTAAATTTTAAATTCCAATTTTCAAACTATAATTTTCAAATTCTAATTTTCAAATTCTAATTTTCAAATTCTAATTTTCAAATTCTAATTTTCAAATTCTAATTTTCAAATTTTAATTTTCAAATTCTAATTTTCAAATTCTATTTTTCAAATTCTAATTTTCAAATTCTAATTTTCAAATTCTAATTTTAAAATTCTTATTTTCAAATTCTAATTTTCAAATTCTATTTTTCAAATTCTACTTTTCAAATTCTAATTTTCAAACTCTAATTTTCAAATACTAATTTTCAAATTCTAATTTTCAAATTCTAAATATTAAATTCCAATTTTCAAATTATAATTTACAAATTCTGATTTTCAAATTCTGATTTTCAAATTCTAATTTTCAAAATTTAATTTCCTAATTCAAAATTTCTAATTCAAAATTTCTAATTCAAATTTTAAAATTCAAATTTCCAAGTTCAAATTTCCAAATTCAAATTTTCTAATTCTAATTTTCAAATTCTAATTTTCAAATTCTAATTTTCAAATTCTAATTTTCAAATTCTAATTTTCAAATTCTAATTTTCAAATTCTACTTTTCAAATTCTAATTTTCAAATTCTAATTTTCAAATTCTAATTTTTAAATTCCAATGTTCAAATTCTAATTTTCAATATTCTATTTTTCAAATTCTACTTTTCAAATTCTAATTTTCAAACTCTAATTTTCAAATACTAATTTTCAAATTCTAATTTTCAAATTCTAAATATTAGATTCCAATTTTCAAATTCTAATTTTCAAATTCTATTTTTCAAATTCCATTTTCAAAATTCTAATTTTCAAATACTAATTTTCAAATTCTAAATATTAAATTCCAATTTTCAAATTATAATTTTCAAATACTAGTTTTCAAATTCTAATTTTCAAATTCTATCTTTCAAATTCTAAATATTAGATTCCAATTTTCAAATTCTAATTTTCAAATTCTATTTTTCAAATTCCATTTTCCAAATTCTATTTTTCGAATACTAATTTTCAAATTCTAAATATTAAATTCCAATTTTCAAATTATAATTTCCAAATTCTAATTTTCAAATTCTAATTTTTAAATTCCAATGTTCAAATTCTAATTTTCAAATTCTAATTTTCAAATTCTAATTTTCAAATTCTAATTTCCCAATTCTACTTTTCAAATTCTAATTTTCAAATTCTTATTTTCAAATTATAATCTTCAAATTCCGATTTTCAAATTATAATCTTCAAATTCCGATTTTCAAATTCTAATCTTCAAATTCTAATTTTCAAATTCTACTTCTCAAATTCTACCTTTCAAATTCTAATTTACAAATTCTAATTTACAAATTCTAATTTACAAATTCTAATTTTCAAATTCAAAAATTTAAATTCCAATTTTTAAATTATAAATTTAAAATTCCAATTTTCAAATTATAATCTTCAAATTTCAATTTCAAAATTCTAATTTTCAAATTCTACTTTTCAAATTCTAATTTTCAAATTCTAATTTTCAAATTCTAATTTTTAAATTCCAATTTTCAAATTCTAATTTTCAATATTCTATTTTTCAAATTCTACTTTTCAAATTCTAATTTTCAAACTCTAATTTTCAAATACTAATTTTCAAATTCTAATTTTCAAATTCTAAATATTAGATTCCAATTTTCAAATTCTAATTTTCAAATTCTTTTTTTCAAATTCCATTTTCCAAATTCTAATTTTCAAATACTAATTTTCAAATTCTAAATATTAAATTCCAATTTTTAAATTATAATTTTCAAATACTAATTTTCAAATTCTATCTTTCAAATTCTAAATATTAGATTCCAATTTCCAAATTCTAATTTTCAAATTCTATTTTTCAAATTCCATTTTCCGAATTCTATTTTTCGAATACTAATTTTCAAATTCTAAATATTAAATTCCAATTTTCAAATTATAATTTCCAAATTCTAATTTTCAAATTCTAATTTCCCAATTCTACTTTTCAAATTCTAATTTTCAAATTCTTATTTTCAAATTATAATCTTCAAATTCCGATTTTCAAATTATAATCTTCAAATTCCGATTTTCAAATTCTAATCTTCAAATTCTAATTTTCAAATTCTACTTCTCAAATTCTACCTTTCAAATTCTAATTTACAAATTCTAATTTACAAATTCTAATTTACAAATTCTAATTTTCAAATTCAAAAATTTAAATTCCAATTTTTAAATTATAAATTTAAAATTCCAATTTTCAAATTATAATCTTCAAATTTCAATTTTCAAATTCTAATTTTCAAATTCTACTTTTCAAATTCTAATTTTCAAATTCTAATTTTCAAATTCTAATTTTTAAATTCCAATTTTCAAATTCTAATTTTCAATATTCTATTTTTCAAATTCTACTTTTCAAATTCTAATTTTCAAACTCTAATTTTCAAATACTAATTTTCAAATTCTAATTTTCAAATTCTAAATATTAGATTCCAATTTTCAAATTCTAATTTTCAAATTCTTTTTTTCAAATTCCATTTTCCAAATTCTAATTTTCAAATACTAATTTTCAAATTCTAAATATTAAATTCCAATTTTTAAATTATAATTTTCAAATACTAATTTTCAAATTCTATCTTTCAAATTCTAAATATTAGATTCCAATTTCCAAATTCTAATTTTCAAATTCTATTTTTCAAATTCCATTTTCCGAATTCTATTTTTCGAATACTAATTTTCAATTTCTAAATATTGAATTCCAATTTTCAAATTATAATTTCCAAATTCTAATTTTCAAATACTAATTTTCAAATTCTAATTTTCAAATTCTAATTTTCAAATTCTAAATATTAAATTCCAATTTTCAAAATTCAAATTTTAAATTCCAATTTTCAAATTATAATTTTCAAATTCTAATTTTCAAATTCTAATTTTCAAATTCTAATTTTCAAATTCTAATTTTCAAATTCTAATTTTCAAATTTTAATTTTCAAATTCTAATTTTCAAATTCTATTTTTCAAATTCTAATTTTCAAATTCTAATTTTCAAATTCTAATTTTAAAATTCTAATTTTCAAATTCTAATTTTCAAATTCTATTTTTCAAATTCTACTTTTCAAATTCTAATTTTCAAACTCTAATTTTCAAATACTAATTTTCAAATTCTAATTTTCAAATTCTAAATATTAAATTCCAATTTTCAAATTATAATTTACAAATTCTGATTTTCAAATTCTGATTTTCAAATTCTAATTTTCAAAATTTAATTTCCTAATTCAAAATTTCTAATTCAAAATTTCTAATTCAAATTTTAAAATTCAAATTTCCAAGTTCAAATTTCCAAATTCAAATTTTCTAATTCTAATTTTCAAATTCTAATTTTCAAATTCTAATTTTCAAATTCTAATTTTCAAATTCTAATTTTCAAATTCTAATTTTCAAATTCTACTTTTCAAATTCTAATTTTCAAATTCTTATTTTCAAATTATAATCTTCAAATTCCGATTTTCAAATTATAATCTTCAAATTCCGATTTTCAAATTCTAATCTTCAAATTCTAATTTTCAAATTCTACTTCTCAAATTCTACCTTTCAAATTCTAATTTACAAATTCTAATTTACAAATTCTAATTTACAAATTCTAATTTTCAAATTCAAAAATTTAAATTCCAATTTTTAAATTATAAATTTAAAATTCCAATTTTCAAATTATAATCTTCAAATTTCAATTTCAAAATTCTAATTTTCAAATTCTACTTTTCAAATTCTAATTTTCAAATTCTAATTTTCAAATTCTAATTTTTAAATTCCAATTTTCAAATTCTAATTTTCAATATTCTATTTTTCAAATTCTACTTTTCAAATTCTAATTTTCAAACTCTAATTTTCAAATACTAATTTTCAAATTCTAATTTTCAAATTCTAATTTTCAAATTCTAATTTTTAAATTCCAATGTTCAAATTCTAATTTTCAATATTCTATTTTTCAAATTCTACTTTTCAAATTCTAATTTTCAAACTCTAATTTTCAAATACTAATTTTCAAATTCTAATTTTCAAATTCTAAATATTAGATTCCAATTTTCAAATTCTAATTTTCAAATTCTATTTTTCAAATTCCATTTTCAAAATTCTAATTTTCAAATACTAATTTTCAAATTCTAAATATTAAATTCCAATTTTCAAATTATAATTTTCAAATACTAGTTTTCAAATTCTAATTTTCAAATTCTATCTTTCAAATTCTAAATATTAGATTCCAATTTTCAAATTCTAATTTTCAAATTCTATTTTTCAAATTCCATTTTCCAAATTCTATTTTTCGAATACTAATTTTCAAATTCTAAATATTAAATTCCAATTTTCAAATTATAATTTCCAAATTCTAATTTTCAAATTCTAATTTTTAAATTCCAATGTTCAAATTCTAATTTTCAAATTCTAATTTTCAAATTCTAATTTTCAAATTCTAATTTCCCAATTCTACTTTTCAAATTCTAATTTTCAAATTCTTATTTTCAAATTATAATCTTCAAATTCCGATTTTCAAATTATAATCTTCAAATTCCGATTTTCAAATTCTAATCTTCAAATTCTAATTTTCAAATTCTACTTCTCAAATTCTACCTTTCAAATTCTAATTTACAAATTCTAATTTACAAATTCTAATTTACAAATTCTAATTTTCAAATTCAAAAATTTAAATTCCAATTTTTAAATTATAAATTTAAAATTCCAATTTTCAAATTATAATCTTCAAATTTCAATTTCAAAATTCTAATTTTCAAATTCTACTTTTCAAATTCTAATTTTCAAATTCTAATTTTCAAATTCTAATTTTTAAATTCCAATTTTCAAATTCTAATTTTCAATATTCTATTTTTCAAATTCTACTTTTCAAATTCTAATTTTCAAACTCTAATTTTCAAATACTAATTTTCAAATTCTAATTTTCAAATTCTAAATATTAGATTCCAATTTTCAAATTCTAATTTTCAAATTCTTTTTTTCAAATTCCATTTTCCAAATTCTAATTTTCAAATACTAATTTTCAAATTCTAAATATTAAATTCCAATTTTTAAATTATAATTTTCAAATACTAATTTTCAAATTCTATCTTTCAAATTCTAAATATTAGATTCCAATTTCCAAATTCTAATTTTCAAATTCTATTTTTCAAATTCCATTTTCCGAATTCTATTTTTCGAATACTAATTTTCAAATTCTAAATATTAAATTCCAATTTTCAAATTATAATTTCCAAATTCTAATTTTCAAATTCTAATTTCCCAATTCTACTTTTCAAATTCTAATTTTCAAATTCTTATTTTCAAATTATAATCTTCAAATTCCGATTTTCAAATTATAATCTTCAAATTCCGATTTTCAAATTCTAATCTTCAAATTCTAATTTTCAAATTCTACTTCTCAAATTCTACCTTTCAAATTCTAATTTACAAATTCTAATTTACAAATTCTAATTTACAAATTCTAATTTTCAAATTCAAAAATTTAAATTCCAATTTTTAAATTATAAATTTAAAATTCCAATTTTCAAATTATAATCTTCAAATTTCAATTTTCAAATTCTAATTTTCAAATTCTACTTTTCAAATTCTAATTTTCAAATTCTAATTTTCAAATTCTAATTTTTAAATTCCAATTTTCAAATTCTAATTTTCAATATTCTATTTTTCAAATTCTACTTTTCAAATTCTAATTTTCAAACTCTAATTTTCAAATACTAATTTTCAAATTCTAATTTTCAAATTCTAAATATTAGATTCCAATTTTCAAATTCTAATTTTCAAATTCTTTTTTTCAAATTCCATTTTCCAAATTCTAATTTTCAAATACTAATTTTCAAATTCTAAATATTAAATTCCAATTTTTAAATTATAATTTTCAAATACTAATTTTCAAATTCTATCTTTCAAATTCTAAATATTAGATTCCAATTTCCAAATTCTAATTTTCAAATTCTATTTTTCAAATTCCATTTTCCGAATTCTATTTTTCGAATACTAATTTTCAATTTCTAAATATTGAATTCCAATTTTCAAATTATAATTTCCAAATTCTAATTTTCAAATACTAATTTTCAAATTCTAATTTTCAAATTCTAATTTTCAAATTCTAAATATTAAATTCCAATTTTCAAAATTCAAATTTTAAATTCCAATTTTCAAATTATAATTTTCAAATTCTAATTTTCAAATTCTAATTTTCAAATTCTAATTTTCAAATTCTAATTTTCAAATTCTAATTTTCAAATTTTAATTTTCAAATTCTAATTTTCAAATTCTATTTTTCAAATTCTAATTTTCAAATTCTAATTTTCAAATTCTAATTTTAAAATTCTAATTTTCAAATTCTAATTTTCAAATTCTATTTTTCAAATTCTACTTTTCAAATTCTAATTTTCAAACTCTAATTTTCAAATACTAATTTTCAAATTCTAATTTTCAAATTCTAAATATTAAATTCCAATTTTCAAATTATAATTTACAAATTCTGATTTTCAAATTCTGATTTTCAAATTCTAATTTTCAAAATTTAATTTCCTAATTCAAAATTTCTAATTCAAAATTTCTAATTCAAATTTTAAAATTCAAATTTCCAAGTTCAAATTTCCAAATTCAAATTTTCTAATTCTAATTTTCAAATTCTAATTTTCAAATTCTAATTTTCAAATTCTAATTTTCAAATTCTAATTTTCAAATTCTAATTTTCAAATTCTACTTTTCAAATTCTAATTTTCAAATTCTTATTTTCAAATTATAATCTTCAAATTCCGATTTTCAAATTATAATCTTCAAATTCCGATTTTCAAATTCTAATCTTCAAATTCTAATTTTCAAATTCTACTTCTCAAATTCTACCTTTCAAATTCTAATTTACAAATTCTAATTTACAAATTCTAATTTACAAATTCTAATTTTCAAATTCAAAAATTTAAATTCCAATTTTTAAATTATAAATTTAAAATTCCAATTTTCAAATTATAATCTTCAAATTTCAATTTCAAAATTCTAATTTTCAAATTCTACTTTTCAAATTCTAATTTTCAAATTCTAATTTTCAAATTCTAATTTTTAAATTCCAATTTTCAAATTCTAATTTTCAATATTCTATTTTTCAAATTCTACTTTTCAAATTCTAATTTTCAAACTCTAATTTTCAAATACTAATTTTCAAATTCTAATTTTCAAATTCTAAATATTAGATTCCAATTTTCAAATTCTAATTTTCAAATTCTTTTTTTCAAATTCCATTTTCCAAATTCTAATTTTCAAATACTAATTTTCAAATTCTAAATATTAAATTCCAATTTTTAAATTATAATTTTCAAATACTAATTTTCAAATTCTATCTTTCAAATTCTAAATATTAGATTCCAATTTCCAAATTCTAATTTTCAAATTCTATTTTTCAAATTCCATTTTCCGAATTCTATTTTTCGAATACTAATTTTCAAATTCTAAATATTAAATTCCAATTTTCAAATTATAATTTCCAAATTCTAATTTTCAAATTCTAATTTCCCAATTCTACTTTTCAAATTCTAATTTTCAAATTCTTATTTTCAAATTATAATCTTCAAATTCCGATTTTCAAATTATAATCTTCAAATTCCGATTTTCAAATTCTAATCTTCAAATTCTAATTTTCAAATTCTACTTCTCAAATTCTACCTTTCAAATTCTAATTTACAAATTCTAATTTACAAATTCTAATTTACAAATTCTAATTTTCAAATTCAAAAATTTAAATTCCAATTTTTAAATTATAAATTTAAAATTCCAATTTTCAAATTATAATCTTCAAATTTCAATTTTCAAATTCTAATTTTCAAATTCTACTTTTCAAATTCTAATTTTCAAATTCTAATTTTCAAATTCTAATTTTTAAATTCCAATTTTCAAATTCTAATTTTCAATATTCTATTTTTCAAATTCTACTTTTCAAATTCTAATTTTCAAACTCTAATTTTCAAATACTAATTTTCAAATTCTAATTTTCAAATTCTAAATATTAGATTCCAATTTTCAAATTCTAATTTTCAAATTCTTTTTTTCAAATTCCATTTTCCAAATTCTAATTTTCAAATACTAATTTTCAAATTCTAAATATTAAATTCCAATTTTTAAATTATAATTTTCAAATACTAATTTTCAAATTCTATCTTTCAAATTCTAAATATTAGATTCCAATTTCCAAATTCTAATTTTCAAATTCTATTTTTCAAATTCCATTTTCCGAATTCTATTTTTCGAATACTAATTTTCAATTTCTAAATATTAAATTCCAATTTTCAAATTATAATTTCCAAATTCTAATTTTCAAATACTAATTTTCAAATTCTAATTTTCAAATTCTAATTTTCAAATTCTAATTTTCAAATTCTAAATATTAAATTCCAATTTTCAAAATCTAAATTTTAAATTCCAATTTTCAAATTATAATTTTCAAATTCCAATTTTCAAATTCTAATTTTCAAATTCTAATTTTCAAATTCTAATTTTCAAATTCTAATTTTCAAATTTTAATTTTCAAATTCTAATTTTCAAATTCTATTTTTCAAATTCTAATTTTCAAATTCTAATTTTCAAATTCTAATTTTGAAATTCTAATTTTCAAATTCTAATTTTCAAATTCTATTTTTCAAATTCTACTTTTCAAATTCTAATTTTCAAACTCTAATTTTCAAATACTAATTTTCAAATTCTAATTTTCAAATTCTAAATATTAAATTCCAATTTTCAAATTATAATTTACAAATTCTGATTTTCAAATTCTGATTTTCAAATTCTAATTTTCAAAATTTAATTTCCTAATTCAAAATTTCTAATTCAAAATTTCTAATTCAAATTTTAAAATTCAAATTTCCAAGTTCAAATTTCCAAATTCAAATTTTCTAATTCTAATTTTCAAATTCTAATTTTCAAATTCTAATTTTCAAATTCTAATTTTCAAATTCTAATTTTCAAATTCTAATTTTCAAATTCTACTTTTCAAATTCTAATTTTCAAATTCTAATTTTCAAATTCTAATTTTTAAATTCCAATGTTCAAATTCTAATTTTCAATATTCTATTTTTCAAATTCTACTTTTCAAATTCTAATTTTCAAACTCTAATTTTCAAATACTAATTTTCAAATTCTAATTTTCAAATTCTAAATATTAGATTCCAATTTTCAAATTCTAATTTTCAAATTCTATTTTCCAAATTCCATTTTCAAAATTCTAATTTTCAAATACTAATTTTCAAATTCTAAATATTAAATTCCAATTTTCAAATTATAATTTTCAAATACTAGTTTTCAAATTCTAATTTTCAAATTCTATCTTTCAAATTCTAAATATTAGATTCCAATTTTCAAATTCTAATTTTCAAATTCTATTTTTCAAATTCCATTTTCCAAATTCTATTTTTCGAATACTAATTTTCAAATTCTAAATATTAAATTCCAATTTTCAAATTATAATTTCCAAATTCTAATTTTCAAATTCTAATTTTTAAATTCCAATGTTCAAATTCTAATTTTCAAATTCTAATTTTCAAATTCTAATTTTCAAATTCTAATTTTCAAGTTCTAATTTTTAAATTCCAATGTTCAAATTCTAATTTTCAATATTCTATTTTTCAAATTCCACTTTTCAATATCTAATTTTCAAACTCTAATTTTCAAATACTAATTTTCAAATTCTAATTTTCAAATTCTAAATATTAGATTCCAATTTTCAAATTCTAATTTTCAAATTCTATTTTTCAAATTCCATTTTCAAAATTCTAATTTTCAAATACTAATTTTCAAATTCTAAATATTAAATTCCAATTTTCAAATTATAATTTTCAAATACTAGTTTTCAAATTCTAATTTTCAAATTCTATTTTTCAAATTCCATTTTCCAAATTCTATTTTTCGAATACTAATTTTTAAATTCTAAATATTAAATTCCAATTTTCAAATTATAATTTCCAAATTCTAATTTTCAAATTCAAATTTTCAAATTCAAATTTTCAAATTCAAATTTTCAAATTCAAATTTTCAAATTCAAATTTTCAAATTCAAATTTTCAAATTCAAATTTTCAAATTCAAATTTTCAAATTCAAATTTTCAAATTCAAATTTTCAAATTCAAATTTTCAAATTCAAATTTTCAAGTTCAAATTTTCAAATTCTAATTTTCAACTTCTAATTTTCAAATTCTAATTTTCAAATTCTAATTTTCAAATTCTAATTTTCAAATTCTAAATTTCAAATTCCAATTTTCAAATTAGAATCTTCAAATTTCGATTTTCAAATTCTAATTTTCAAATTCTACTTTTCAAATTCTAATTTTCAAATTCTAATTTTCAAACTTTAATTTTCAAATACTAATTTTCAAATTCTAATTTTCAAATTCTAAATATTAAATTCCAATTTTCAAAATATAATTATCGAATCATAATTTACAAATTCTGATTTTCAAATTCTAATTTTCAAATTCAAATTTCCAAATTCAAATTTTCTAATTGAAATTTTCAAATTCAAATTCTCTCAGACATATGAAACACCCTTAGAGTTTTATATGGTAATTATATTGCTTATATAATTTATAAATCTTATTTTTAGTGTATTACATGTTCATTTAATTGTAGAAGTTGTCATATTTGTACATTTGTACATGAAATATTTGTATTTTATTATGTTTATATATTTGTATACGTTTATGTTTACGTATTTGTATATGTTTATGCAAATATACTTGTACATATTTAAGTTTATTTACTTGTATGTGTTTATGATAATATATTTCTATATGTTTATGTTTATATATTTGTATGTTATATTTATATATAACGTTTTCTGTTGTTTGAATATTTATACATTTGTTTATCTTTATGATTATTTATTTGTTTATGTTTATGTTTATATATTTCTACATACTTATGTTTATATATTTGCATATCTTTATGGTTATATATGTGTATATTTCTATGTTCATTTATTTGTAAATGTTTATGTTTATATATTTGTATATGTTTATGTTTATATATGTGCATACGTCTGTATTTATGTATTTGTATATGTTTATGCTTATATATTTGTATAGATTCAAGTTTATTTATTTGTATATGTTTTTGTTTACATATTTGCATATGCTTATGTTTATATACTTGTATTTGTTTATAACTATATTTGTATATGTTTATGTTTATATACCTGTGTATGTTTATGTTTATATATTTGTATAACATCTTTATGCTTATAGATTTGTATATTGTATTTATATATACGTTTTTCTGTTTTTTGAATATTTGAATACGTTTATATATTTGCATATCTCTACATATTTGTGTATGCTTATATATTTGTATATATTTACATGTTTGTATGTGTTTATAAATTTGTGTATGTTTGTATATTTGTATATGTTTATTCATCTGTATATGTTTATATGTTGGTATATGTTTATATATTTGCATATATTTATATATGTTTATACGTTTGGAAATGATCACACCTTTGTGTATGTTATTTGTGCGTGTTGATGTTTATGTATTTGTGTTTGTTTACATTTTAGTATTTGCTATTTATATCTACATTATGTTTGTAGTTTTATATGTTTATGCATATGAAGTGATTTACTAAACTCAACTCACTTCCAATTTCAGGTAAATGATCCCAGACTTGTTCAACTTCTGCCAAAATATTAACTCTGATAACAGAATCTCGCTGTTGTAAATAAATCGACTCCAGTTCTTGCTTATTCAGATCCAGCATTCGGAAATATGAGGAATTCATCGTCTTTGAACAGTACCCATTTTTACAAATTGAATTCGATATCATTAGAGTGTGATTCAAATCTTTAAAATTTGGATTCATGTCGAAAAATGTGGTTGTCGATGCGGCAGAAATATTCAATGTTGAAGATTGTTGGACAATTTTCGTCATTTGATTTTGATCATTGATTGAAAACAACGTCGTCTTGATTGTAGAATCCAAACAGTTTTGAGCTGCTAAAAATATGGTAATTAATCCTGATTGGAATTTGAAACCAGTACTCACAATGATTTTAGCATTGATCAAAAACTTTTTTGATGTCAGCTTTCAGAGAGCTTACGCATTTTTTGAATCGAATCTCTTTTTTTGGCAAAAAACTTCGAATGCTAGCTCAACAGAAAAAAGTTTCTATATGTGTATACTGTAGAAAATTAACAAATCTTCTTACCTTTGAAGTAAAATGGTGATTGATTTGATGCCCAACTTGATATTCTTGATCCATTGTTTAAGACAGTGGTTTCAGTTGGTGAAAACAGATCTGAAAATAAGGAAACCTTATATTGCAATATACATTTATATTTATAATACAATGTTATATATAATACTTATGCATGTATAATACGCATAAGATCTATATACACTATATTATATTATACGAATCCATTATATTATTTACACCATAAATTATATTATATGTATTTATTATGTTACATAATGAATTGTATCATTTGTGTTTATTATTTTATTTATATAATAAGTTATATTATATGTGTTAACTATATCATTAATATAATAAATTATATTATTTAAATTATAAATTATATTATTTATATAATATATCACATTATTTATGTAATATATCACATTATTTATACAATATATTATTTTATTCATAATTATAATCTTTTATAATCTATTTATTTTGTTTTATATTTATAATACTTGTAATTTTCATATTGTAGTATAATATAGTATTGGTATGATCTATGATTGTAATAATATATTACCTAACTCATATGATATGTTATTTATAAAATATGTTGTATTATCAATATAAGCATGACCCGACAATTGAGCGCCAGACAACTGAGCGCCAGACAACTGAGCGCCGACAACTGAGCGCCCTGGCTTAGGCTTAGGCTTAGGCTTAGGCTTAGGCTTAGGCTTGGGCTTAGGCTTGGGCTTAGGCTTAGGCTTAGGCTTAGGCTTAGGCTTAGGCTTAGGCTTAGGCTTAGGCTTAGGCTTAGGCTTAGGCTTAGGCTCAGGCTTAGGCTTAGGCTTAGGCTTAGGCTTAGGCTTAGGCTTATGTTTAGACTTAGGCTTAGGCTTAGGCTTAGGCTTAGGCTTAGGCTTAGGCTTAGGCTTAGGCTTAGGCTTAGGCTTAGGCTTAGGCTTAGGCTTAGGCTTAGGCTTAGGCTTAGGCTTAGGCTTAGGCTTAGGCTTAGGCTTAGGCTTAGGCTTAGGCTTAGGCTTAGGCTTAGGCCTCAGTAAATGAAAAAAAAACGCTCAATTATAATCCATTAAATAGTCGGTGCTCAGTTGTCCGCGCTTGAATGTCTGACGCTCAGTTGTGGGCGCTCAAATGTCTGGCGCTCAGTTGTCACAGCGCTCATTTGTCACGGCGCTCAGTTGTCTGGCGCTCAGTTGTCGGCGCTCAATTGTCAGCGCTCAATTGTCCGGCGCTCAGTTGTCGGTTAACCCAATATAAGATGTACTATGATTTATATAATAGATTATATCAATAACATATTATATTATATTATTTATATTATATGTCATATTTATATAATATATTATATAAATGACATATTATCTTATATTATTCAAATCACATGTTAAAATCTTTATACAATATATTATATTATTTATACAATATTTAATATTAGGTATTACTGCATCTGGTCCACACCCGTCGTATAATGTTATACATGCACGAGCATAGTGCATTATCAGAAAGGTATTAGCAGGGCAGGGTTTAGGTTCATGCTTATTCTTAGGCCTAGGCTTAGGCTTTGACATTATTTAGGCTTGTGCCACGTATGTTTATGCCCAAGGTTAAGCCTATGTCTAAGGTTAAGCCTAAGCCTAAGAATAAGATTAAGCCTCGCCCAGTTAAGCCCCTTCCAATAACCCACTATGCCCATGTGTGTATAACATTATAAGATAGGTGTGAACCAGATGCTGTAATACAAAATATCATTAATATGATATATTTTTTAATTTATATAATATAATATATTATTTTATTTATATAATATACCATGTTATTTATATCATATGTTACATTATCTGTAGAGTATTTTATATTTTTTGTATAACTTATAGAATATATTATATTATTTGTATAATATATATGTAATACTTATATTGCAATAAAATATAGACAGTATACCACAGAAAGTACACAGTTGCCTTCGATGCTGGTAGTTCCAGCAAAACAAAGCAAACACTTTCAGTGAATTCATTTTTACGACAATACAGTAATCATTTCATCTATAACAAAACTTACTTGGTGGCATATTCTCCACATACAAGGCCAAGTCTATCAGTTCTGCATTTGTCTCTCTTGACAAGAAGTATTCGTTGACAACATAGAATCCCATTTTTGGGTTGAATTCGTCAGCCATCAAGCAGCTACTAATAACTTTTGTTGAACACTGGCGCCCGGACGACAACCAAAACGTTGTGCCGTTGAATGCAGCCATTTTTCGGACATTGGTGTAATTTTTCGCAGCATCCACTTTTAAATAGGAGCTTTTTTCCAGCGTAAGTGTTTTCGATACCAGGTCGTAATAGAAGAGTTCACTTCGGCTATTGTGACACAAAAGTTGGCGATTGTATAGGTCGATAGCCAGGTTGCAGTTGGACAATGACTCATTCAAATTTTGAATTATCATTGGCATTGTAAGTGTTATTGATTGAACCCGTTTAGCTGTTGACACGTAAATATGACTAAATAGAAAAAACACCTTATACTATATTCATTGGTCTATAAGTTGGCAGATGCGAACACATGAGCATCCCAAAATGTCTTGTTAATTGTTATACAGGGTGAGCCAAAAAAAGGCGACCGGTACTGACTTTCATAGCTTCCAAATGGTTGTAGCTTTTTTAATGCGGTTTCTTGTTGTCAATAGATAAAACATCTGGCATAAACACTGCAAAGTCTCAGCCAGATTGCTCCAATATTGCCTGACTGGAATCGAAAATACTAAACGTCAGTTTTTTTGCAAACAAATTTTGAAAAATTGACAAAAATTGACAAAATCATTGTGTCTTACAACAAAAAAGTGCAATAAATCCAATCATGAGAACCATAAAACAGTTGGAAACTACAAGAAAGCCGTTTTAATGTGTTTGTTGGGGTGGCTCCAGGTGCAGGTGTTCAGCTTCTGGCGTCGGTGCGCAGGCGGTTGGGCGCGGCGAAAAGTGGTGAGAAAAGAATGATAAATTGCATAGATTTATGCTGCCACTGTTTCGCGTTTTTTGTGTCTTTTTATTAGTGTTAAAAAAGATTGGTTTTTATGGAGCGATGCCGCCATCGCCTTTATAGATTATTTTTGTTTATTATTGTTTATTTGGTGTCGCCACTAGTCACCCAATACATTTCGAACCCATAAGTGTATTGTTCTGTGAGCGTAGGGGAAGGAGTTTATAAGAGTAGGAGTGGAGACTTGGGTAGGAGCTCCTGAGGTACGTGCCAAGGTGTTCTGCCTGAGGTTTGGTGAAAGTTCTGGCGAGTATCTGGTGAAACGTCTGGGAGAGTTTTGTGGTTGTTGTTGTTGTTAGCCTGTGGTCAGAACTGTTGCATCACTTTGACCCCACAGTAGCCTAACATGTTCCACTTTCTGTTTCAGCAATAATTCTAATCGTTTTTCGATCTGACAGAATTAATTTTGTTTTGATTTTGCTTTTTTTCCAATTTTAAAACAAAAGCTCTTAATTTTGGCGAAATTTTGCCACATATTGAAACAAGAAGTTAATGACTTTAAATTAAGTGTAACTTAGAAATCTGGGTGACTTTTAAAGTATTATTGTGTGTAAAAAGCTTTACTGAACTTTTCTCAGAATAGGACAACTTTTACTTTGATTTTACAATTTTTACTTCTTGAAAAAAGACTAATTTTACTGAATTTATGTTTGTACAGTAACCATAAATGTTAGGAGCATAAACTTTGATCTTTACAGCAAAGATAAACAGGGCATTCTAATGCAGCAATCTGCATTGAAAAAGCTTAATCCGTTCAAAAGTTATGGAAGTCAGCATCAGTCGCTTTTTTTGGCTCACCCTGTATATTCTTTTGGTGCCCTGTTTTGTCATGTTACTTATTTCTCACTTATGTATTACCTTGTTTTTCCTTGTTCTGGCTTGTTCACTATTGGGCATTTAATGCAATTTAGAAACCCTAGTTTTTATGTGTTAGGTATACACAGCATATAGCTATAGCACACTACTAATGTATAGAAAATTGCATGTCTTCACTTAATTTATTCTTAGGCTTAGGCTAGGTCAGAGTTAAGATAGAGTTAAGCTGAGTGCATAGCACCTGTCTCAGTGAACATTTCCAAAAGCACATCCATGTCAATTGTTGTGCATGAAGTGAACAGCTTCTACTTTAGACATTGATCATTACACCGTCAAAAAGGGCTCATCTCACTATAGCCATGATCACACGATAGCCACTATATCACTGTAGCCACCATATCACTACAGCCACCATCTCACAACAGCTAATGTATCAGAACAGCCACCAAAATCTCAATAGAGCCACCACCACGCATAATTATGATCTATCTACAGCCACCAGTGTCACATACCAAAAGTGTCACTACAGCCAATGTCTTGGAAGAGCCACCCAGCAGATAATGCAGAAAATCACTTGTTTTTCTGCACTTTAAATATGTTGTGCGTCGTTTGTTTTGATTATCCATTTATTTTTGCAAAAATAACTGTTAACCCATCAAATGCCTTGCATGACACAAAAAGTGACCCATTTCTAGAACAATTTGATCATTATCTTGGTCATTTATTATAGCACCGTGAACATTTTCGTATTTTTCTTTTGTGACATGTAAGTTAATATTCCCTCAAAGAATTATCACTAAGTCGTTTTTGAGATTTTTGATGAAACAGATAGTGCAAGTCACCATCATCATTTGTGGAACAAACTAACATTTTTGGTTCCATGAACTGAGTTAATACAAAAACAGCCGCACCAAAATCCATTTTGGTCTTTGTAATGCTTGTAAAAAATTTTGAGGTCTTTTAAGTTTTTATTCAATGCTTAGCAGTTAACACAGCCTCCTTATTTTAACCACAAAGCTTATGCAAATGAGGTGACGAGGCTCGCACCCATGCAACATGAATATTTTTTAAATGGCATGAAATATGCTGCATCTGTAGTCATTGCCATATAATCATACTTGAAAGCCCATTATGTAATGCCAATACACATATCACATACAAATTGTTTATGACGCTGCATTTTACAGGTTGTCCCTAGTGGCTGTATTGAGACATTGGATGTAATGGTACCTTTAAATATGGGACACTAGTGGCCGTAGCAATATCATTATTATACATTGTGGCGGCTCTAGTGAGATTTTGGTGGCTATTCTGATACATTGGCTATAGTGAGATGGTGTTTGTAGTGATATGGTGGCTATAGTGAGACAGTGGCTCTAGTGTGACAGTGGCTGTAGTGATGAACAATGGTCAAAAAGATTCAAATATGGGGATGGTTGCAGAACCAGTGATGAGAAAACAGTCATGTTTTTTTAAAAAATACAGGCCTCCTGTGCACCATGCCTTTTGCCTATACCAAAATGGTGCATACACCATACACATTGAAAAATTTAGGGGTTACTAAAATCCATAAGTACTCGTTTTTCAATATCTTATTCTCCATCAAACCGAATTGTTTTCTGTAGGATAATTGCTGTGTATTGTACTGCATTGTATTGTATTTTATTGAATTGTATTTTACTGTATTGAATTATTGTAGCATATCATATCATATTGTATCATATCACATCATATTGTATCATATTATATCATATTGTATCATATCATATCATATTGTATCATATAATATCATATTATATCATATCATATCATATTGTATCTTATTGTATTGAATTATTGTGGCATATCATATCATATTGTATCATATCATATCATATTGTATCATATCACATAAAATTGTATCATATCATATTTTATCATATCATATTACATTGTATCACATCATATCATATTGTATCTTACCAAATAATATCATATCGTATTGTATCATATCAAATAGTATCATATTGGATTGTATCATATCATATTGTATCATATGATATTGTATCATATCTTATTGTATCATATTCTATTGTATCATATCATATTGTATCATATGATATTGTATCATATCTTATTGTATCATATTCTATTGTATCATATCACATTGTATCATATTGTATCATATTGTATCATATTGTATCATATTGTATCATACTGTATCATATTGCATCATATTGTATCATATTGTATCATATTGTATCATATTGTATCATATTGTATCATATTGTATCATATTGTATCATATTGTATCATATTGTATCATATTGTATCATATTGTATCATATTGTATCATATTTTATCATATTCTCTCATGGTGAATTGTATGGAATTGTATTTTATTGTATTGTATTGTATCATATCATACCATATTGTATGGTATCCTATCATATTGTACTGTATCATATCATATTGGAGCCTATTGTATCATATTGCAAGGTATTGTACCATACTGTATTGTATTGTATCATATCATATCATATTGTATGGTATCCTATCATATTGTACTGTATCATATCATATAGGAGCCTATTGTATCATATTGCAAGGTATTGTAGTATACTGTATTGTATTGTACCACGTCCTATCTTGTCCTATCATATTATATCATATTGCATTGTATCCTATCCTATCATATCATATGGTGCAGTATCATATCATATTGTATTGTATCATATCATATTCTCTTGTATTGTATTGTGTTTTATTGTTATGCATTCTAATGTATTGCATCGTTTTATGTTATACTGTACTGCATTCATGCATGTACATAGGGGTCACCATCTGTTTGGGTTACTGTAGGTGTGGTGTTCGACTTCCAGCTTCAGTGCGCAGGTGGTCGATGCATTGGAAAGTGGTGGAAACACAAAATTTACATAGATTTATTTTGCCACTGTTTCCATGTTTTTGATCATTTTCCATTATTTTTTTGTGTCATTGGATGTGTCCCCCGTCACTCTATTCTTATATCTCATTATTTTATATATTGGTGGCTATTACTTATCGTTTGTTCACCCAATATAAGCTCAACACAGTAACTTAAATTGTTTTGTGAGCATAAAAGAGGTTCAATAAGATTAGGAGATTAGAGACAAGGGTAGGATCCTCTTATAGTAGTCCTGGTGTTCTGTCTGAGGCTTAGGGAGCTTCTGGTGAGGTATCCAAAATTCCGGAGAGAGTTTTGCAAGTGTTTGTGTTTTGTTAGCCTGTGGTTGATCTGTTGCAACTTTAAGTTGTATAACCCTAATAGCAGAACTCGAAATCAACAAGACTTTTGTAAATCTGAAAAAAATGTATAAAAGGCAACAATGTGCACCCACAAAATATCTAGATGTTGGGCCCAAAAGTTTTCGAAATAGCAGGTGGGTGTTTTCAGAAAAGTCAAAAACAAAAAAAAGGAAGACAATTTTTCCCTCTTTAATGGCTGTAAATCCATGATTGAATCGCATTGTGTAGTCTTAAAATCTATTGTCATGTATGGTATGGCATTACAGTGTATCATTTTTTAATGAATCACAATATTTTACATTTTATAGCTGTCTCATATTTGATGATCATTTGTCGATCATTCATGATGAAGAAAACTCACCATGTAAAGGTATCCAGAACTGCACTTTTAATTGCATGCTTTGATTTGAAAATTCTTCGAAATTGAATATCAGAATCGAGAATATCAGCTGAATAAATCTAGAACATATAAAATATTGCAAGTGATATAGGTTACTTCTCTAAAAAATGACTCATACACTTTTTGACGTCAGCAATACACAACAGCAAATCAGATATGCAGCACTGCAATTGTCTAGAACTTTACCTTTTCTACATCTTGCTGACGTCAGAATAATCACTTTCCCTAAAACTTACGTCAAATTCAGTTTGAATAAAAAAATGTTTCATTTCGTTTTGATCAACAAGTATAGATCGTATTGCACCCGCTAAGAATTTTTTAGTAGCCATAATTTTGTACTCTTGTTTTATGGTAATTTGTGAATCATTCGTTGCTATGAAAAATATATCACTTTTGTTGATCTTTGATACGGCAAATGCTGAAAATAATAATAATCTGTTATAATGTAGAGTATACTTATAACACTTGTGTCGCAGTTAGATATTAACTTCCAATACTCAAGAAAAAATTACCTGTAATTTCAACTTTTTCTTGGTCATGGACAACAATGGCATTCTGATGATAGTCATTTACATCGGCCATTTTGAAAATTTGTTTCTTATCAGTGTAGAAAAGTGTAGGCCGTAAATCAACCGACACTAAAATTTTTGAGAGATCAATTTTTGAGGATATATGTGTTAGGGTTCAACACTTACCAGAAAATTTACAAGACAAAGATTCTTTGTTCAGCAAAATTTGTTGATTTCCATCTAATACCGAAATTTGAACCACATAATTTCCATCGGATATCAAGTTTGAAAATAAAAAACATGGCTCCTTCTGAAATGAATGAAATCAATGTATAAAGAAGCGGTGACATACACAGAAATCTTACTGTAGAATCTTCTCTTATAAGAGTCATATCCTCCCTGAGCAAACTGATTCGCAGTAATTTGTCAATTTTCTTATTCCAACATACCAAAGCTCTGTCAGGTTCCAGGCATTGAACAGTTGAGATTCGTAGTTGAATTGATGCCAAATCTTGAAATATTTGATCAGATTTTGTATTATATAAAAAGCCACATTATACTCACCAATGGATCCTGGAACTTCGAATGATATGGGCTTTGATGCGCTGATTCTTCTTTGTTTGTAGGAAACGGTCAACATTGTCTAAATATGATTTTCAGTCTCACAAATGATAGATAATATCCTGATCTATATCAAAGTTAGGAATCTCTATACGAAATTTTTGTTCAATTTATTCAAATTCATATCAAGGTAGACGAACAATTCAAAGTTGTCAGGTGCTGCAGTTTCCCTCAATTTCCACAGTTTTCAGTTCCGAAACATGCTTTTTTGCTTTTTTCCGGTTTTCAGTTATTTTTAATGATTTTGCATGTTTTACTTAACTTATGTACGCTAATAAAAATATTTAAATTTTTGAGTTTTAGTCACTCATAACAAATCATAGTTGTATTATTTGTGTACAGGGGGCTCGAACCCTCGACCTTCTTCAGACAAGGCAGACGTGCTACCAACTGTGCTAACCAAGCCACGTGGATGATTCGGAAATTATGGTTGTAGTGGTGGTGGTGAGTGTGGGGCATGCCACCTAATGAACAGCCAGATGCACCACTAAAACAGGAGGCAATAACCAGTAAACCAAGATAGCCACTTCGAGGTGATCATTGCTATGGATGACATACAATTATATAAGCAAGCTATTGTGTAGATGTTATCAATTTAAGAATGAATTATCAATTTAAGCCCCATTAAGAAACAAATTCAGGACTGTCACTTATTAATCTGCAATAACCGCCAATTTTTAGTATTAAATCAGTAATAATCAGCTTATTTAATGAATGAATCTGTGGAATTAGCAATAGTCACCAATTTTAAAGAATGAATCAGCAACAGTCGACGATTTTAAAGATTGAATTTGTGGAATTGTTGGCAGTTGTTGGAATCATAGCATATTTTTTTTATTAACTTTTTGTTGAAATCTAAAGCAAAATATTTTTATTAAAATTTCTAGAAGAAAGATGACACCATTTTTAGAAAATAGTAAAAAAAATTCAGCTTCACAGAAAACAAAATATGGTTACACCTGGAAATAGTTGAAAAAAAACTTTTCTTCCCATTGTCAGGAAACACCACATTTCCTCAGCAAAAAACCATGTTTGGATTATATTTAGAAAATGACCTATTATGACTTAGTGACTAAGTTTTCACACTCTTTTGCTATATTACGTGTGTTGTTTTTATTTTCTATGTGATGACCAATTAGTTATCATACCATGTGATATTTAAAAATATTCTTTTTATGTACGCTTAAATACATGAACTGACTTATAGCTCAAAATGTCAGAGGGTCAATTCCTCTGACCTTTGGTCCTCTATTTATTATATTTTTATTTTCTAGAGCTCTTTGTTGTTAAAGTAGCTCCAATTATTACTAATTAAACAAACCGACAAAACGGTTTGTGTCACACATTTTTGGCCCCCAAAACAAACAAATGGGTAGCGCGAAGTTTTGCATACAACAGGCATGTTGATGTTAGGCACGCCGCTGTGCAGTTTTTTATTATTGGAAAAAATCATTATTGGAAGATTCATCGTTTTTGGTGGGACGTTTTTTTGCATGTGGTGCAGTTGGTCATTATTGCAAGATTTATATTTTTTAATGAAACGTCTTTTTTCGCTCTGATCGTCCTGTTTGGTTGGCTGGACGTTTCGATTTTCGTGGTGACTAGGAAAGGAGCGTGGGCGATCCCGCCGATTACGATTTTTTGTATTATTGGTTTTTTACGGCCCATGCGCATTACGTTTGAGAGCCGACGCGGCCTGAGAATTTTACGACGTCCATTTTGATCAAGAGATTCAGTGAGTGATTGTTCAGAGATAGTTAGATCTGTCTCACCTTTTGAGGAGTTTCAGCTTAGGCCACGTGTTGAGATATCCTAAAGTCCCTGTGGCTCTGTGCACAGGGGCGAAGAAAAAGATCCGCAAGGCAGGGAGTAGTTTGGCGGCAGTGCTCACGTGTTTGGCAATTTGCATATTTGTTTTCTATAGACCCCCACTGTTGTATTTCATTGCACCTTTCGTTTTGCTCACAATAAATACTTTCGTACATCCAGTCTCACCTAGTGACAGTAGGAGCACAGTTAGTACCGGGTTAGCGTCAGGGGCCGTACCAGATTGGATCTCCCAAGAACCACAGCTAGGTAGCCGAGGGCATACGAGCACGCAAAACGACAAAAAAAAGGAGAACAAACTGCTCTTTTTTTATGTAATTGCTGTTGCGCAATTTGTCATACTTATGTGCTGAACTTTGATATATAAGCACTGGGAATTTTTCAGTGCTCCACATCATACACTTTTTATTATTTTGTTATCCTTATTAATATAATCCCAAGGAAGTAATTTAAATTGTTGTTATGCTTTTCATTAAGCATTACCACTATTAGGGCCTGCAATGGTTACTTGGACGTAACACCAAGCATGCCAATTTTATGCACATGATTTTTTAAATGTTAAATTTTCCTTGAGCACATTATCCATATCAAGCTTAAAAATAACTATCTGATACTTCGAACAAGCTTGCCTTGTTATGCTTAGCATTTAAAATTTCAGTGACAGTCCTGGAGAATATAAGGGAGTTCAATTTCCATGGTTACATTGCTGATTTAGATGATTAAAACAAAGAACACTGCAAGATTATTTTCGACTATCCTAAAAAGTCGGCAAAGCTGCTGACAAAGATTCCAGAGTTTTTAAATTCTGAATAGGCATTAATGTTCAAACACGAAAAGCCTAACACTTACTGAAAATTGGAACAATGGGAATAGGTTGCCTCAACAAGAGCCTAACTTTTACTGAAGTTAAGCGCTTGTTGAGACAGCCTCAAGGGTCAAGAGTCTAACTTTTACTGAAGACTGGAACAATAGGAATAGGTAGCCTCAACAACTAAAAGCACCTGTCAACACTGAAATGACTGCTCACTTCATAAATTCCAGCAGCAAATTCATCCAATGGTAAATCTGCAGTCACCAAACTTGGTGAAATGCCAATATTTCGATTCAATACATTGTAGAATTGTTCATTCGGACGTTTGATTTCTACCCGTAATAATAAACTGTTGGTTTGACCTCGATTATTCATGAATAACAAATTGCTCAAATCATAGGGTTCTAAACGCCAAGCTAGTACAATTTTTTGACTAGAATTTCGATCGATCACAGCTTGAGATTTTTCAAACAATGCTGAAAAACGAGAGAATAAAAGATTAGAAGATCCTGAGGTAGTTTCTGTTGAGGCAGCCATCTCAAAACTACGAATTGGTACCTCTTTCATTGCTAAGTTGATTCAGTTGTTTAGAGTATGCAGATGTCTATCCTGCAGTTCCGGTTCCATTCCCAGACTGAGCCAAACTTTTACTGAAGCCACAAGCAGTTGAAAACAGTTGCCCCAACACTGGTGACCCTTGACAGGTCATCAAACTCATTGGTGGAGGGATGTTGAGAACAGTCACAACAACTACCTCAACAATGAGTTGTTGCAGATTGAGAGCACATTTAGTAGTTATATGGACCCATACAGGGAGTACACAAAAGATATCAATGTACAAGATGTAGGCATCAAAGTGCACCACCTTAACTGTGGAGGGTTGTAATATAGGTGCTAATGCATCAGTGTAAATTCACAATGTACGATATGTGTATTCGATTACTGTATATAAATTTATTCCATGATTTACTGTCCCAAGGATGTCTGAGTTTCCCTGTATTGACATTGCTGGTAAAGTCCCTTGAAGTGTTCTGTTTTGAACGTCTGGCACCCAGAAGTCGTTATTGACCCAATTAAAGACGTTACATAATTAATTTGCACATCGGCACCTGGTCCTCATAACCCACTCGAAATACACCTGCCTATAGGAACAGTAATTCCCCCCAAAATCGTAAATACACCAGTCCCGTTATAAAATGTAGAAACCCAAACCCAGACACCAGTCTCAAGTGGAACAGTAGCCGCCTTACATTACAGAAGCACATACATGCGTAATTATTAAGCACATAGGCCTGACTAAGCCTACAATAAGTTGGAAGCACATAGACAGAGAAGCTAAGTGTAGCACAAAAAGGCGTGGTAAAGAATACTATAGTTAGGAAGCATAAAAGGCGTGGTTAGGTAAGCACACAGTACACATATGCATATGAAGCAAGAAGTGACGATTGGTTGGAAGAAGATTTCCAAAGTGGACCCCCCACAGATCAAGGGGGTGGTCAACAGGAAGCAGTATAAAAGACGAAGAAAGCGTGAAATAGTTAGTTGATTTGTATTTCGTTTTTAAATCCACCTGTTGGAGATTTGTGTAAAATCAAACGTGTACCATTTGACACGTAATGGGTAAACGCGTTGCCATCGTAACCATCGCCAAACACTGTTCGAAAAATAATGCTCGACCGGGATTGGAACCCGGGTCTCTGTGACTATAGTGCAGCATTCTTCCGATTGAACTACCGAGCCAGTGTTGCGATGGTTATGAAGGGGTGATGTACGGCCGTGCGACACGTGACATTCCCCCCCTTGAAAGAAGGACGACCTCGTCCGTTGAAGATGCAGGTTCTGCGGCCCACCAATGTGGGACCAATCCAAGCCTCGCCATGACACATAATGGGTAAAAGCATTGCCATCGTAACCATCGCCAAACACTGTTCAAAAATAATGCTCGACCGGGATTCGAACCCGGGTCTCTATGACTATAGTGCAGCGTTCTTCGGATTGAACTACCGAGCCAGTGTTTCAATAGTTATGAAGGGGTGATGTACGGCTGTGCGACACGTGACACATTGATGCCTGTTGAAGCAGTCGGGGATATTGTATTTTCGTTCGATTATCGTTTTATCGTACCGTAACCCCCTGTATCGTTTATTGTGTATTGTCTCGAGGACATGAGGAATCCAGTGATTTGAAACAAGTAAAAATACAGTGAAAACCGGGCATTACAGGGTGATACAGGAGACGTAGAAAGTATAGTCGACAATCTGAATTTGTTGAATGTGTGGGGTGATATAGGGGGTGTAGAAAGTACATCAGAAGCTTTAACGTGTAAAATTCAACTTGTATGTAGAAAGTACGCTCGAAGCTTCAACAAGTAAAAATCGAGTTTGATGTAGAAAATATGCTTGACGCTTGATGTAGAAAATACTTCACAGCTGACTCGGACGTTAAAATTGATGATGCAATGTCTCCCGAAAAATTTTAGTGTGAGTGTTAGAATCTAATGGTTTTATGAAATTACTCAATTTTTTACAAAAGTTTCACGGAAAATTTTGTTCAGGACAGGATTTTTACATATTTGGGACACGTTTTTCAATGATTCAAGATGCTTAAGCATTGTTTTCGGGACACATTTCTCATTATTTCAGGACACAATTTTCCATTATTGGGGACACATCTTTTTACAAAATGCCTGGGAAGTGGTGTCCCAAACAGTGAAAAACGTGTCCCAAAAGCAAGCTTAAGCATAGCAAATCATTGAAAAACGTGTCCTGAATATATAAAAATAGTGTGCCAAACAAAACTTTTGGTAAAAGTTTTTTTTAAAAATGAGCAAACAATTAAAACCATTAGATTCTAAGAGCTACACTAAAATTTTTTTGGCAGACAAGGTATCATCAATTTAAAGACCAAGGTGGCCAATGCATACTTTCTACATCAAGCTTCAAGTGTACTTTCTACATTGAAGTTCAATTTTACTTATTAGAGCATCGACCGTAATATCTACATGGAAGTTGAATTTTATGCATTAAAGCTTCCAATGTACTTTCTAGTAGGAATGAGACGAATTCTGGATTTGGATTCCGATCGACTGGATTTCATTTTTTTCTGGATTCTGATTCGACTTCACTGATTTTGCAGATCCAGATTCGGATTCGGCAGTCTTGCGCAAAATTTCAGACCGAATTCGAATCCATTCCAAACTGAAAAAAATTTCAGGAAATATCCAAAAAATTGGTGCTTTCGTAAAACTGCAAAAAACGTAATAAAAATTAAGTGTATAAACAAATAAGATTAAACTAACCGACCTATTCTGATATGTATTAACATGAAAAATAGTAGCACGTCCTGTCTCATCTACATTCCACATTTAAATGTACATTAATATTATGAATGTCTGATTTAATTGATTTCTTCAATCAAATTCTGCGTATTTCGCCTCTCAAACTGTCATTTTTATGTTTCAACGCACAATTGATACTAAATTTTCTACTGGCAATATTTGTTGAATTAAATGCTGTTCAACTTGCAGCTCAATCTTGAGCTTTGCTTTTTGAAAATTTTATCCTATTTCTGCTCTGCCCAGAAGATTTTATCCTTTTTCTGTTTTTCTGCGTTTTCGCTGGACATAATGATTACTGTAGTTTTATAGATATAATGATTACTGGACATAGTGATTACTGTAATTTTATCCTTTTTCTGCTCTGCGCAGAACAAACAAGCTGGACATAATGATTACTGTAATTTTATCCTTTTTCTGCTCTGCGCAGAAGAGCATCAAAAAAATTTTTGCTCCAGCCCACAATAGTCTGCTAGGAGCAGAGAAACCCTGCTTGTATAAAAGAAATATATTTAAGTAAAATAATTACATCAACCTACACAAAACCTTGTTAATAAATGGTGCGGGTTTGATTTGACAAAAATTAATGTAGGATTCGAATTCAGATTCGGATTCACCCGAATCCTGAATGTCAGATTCGGATTCAGATTTGGATTCAGTACTTATCAATTTCCTGGATTCGGATTCGGAGTCGGATTTGGAAACTACATAAAACTGGATTCGTCCCATCCATACTTTCTACACCCCCATATCACCTCGCATATTTAACAAATTTGGATTGTTGACTATACTGTCTACATCCCCTGTATCGCCGCGCAGTATACTTTAATGCCTATGTTTTGTACATGGATATCTTTTGTGTACCCTCTGTACAGGCCCGTATAACTAACTGCCCTTCTCATTTCTCAGTTGGCTCATTTCATTGCAGGATGTAGATGGTAGTCCCAAGTTCCACGGTTCATGTCCCAGACCAAGCCTAAATTTTACTGAAACCTCGAGCAACTTGAATAAGTTGTCTCTATTGCCTCAACATCTTTTCTGTTTTCTTTAGAGCATTCATTAAAAATCGTGAGCAGTGTTTCAAAAGCACATTACTACCTTGAACTTTATAAATGTACATAGACTCAGCCGTCCTGCACCCAGTTTCGCAAACAGTGCTCGTCACCTAAAAAATGAACGAAAATTTGCTGGAAAATTCCAATGGTAGAAATGCTTACCGGACAATCCTTATCACAAGTGAATCTTGAATCCATGGAAAATAAACTGCAACCATTTGAGCACTGAAAATGTATGTGAAAATGCAGTTTTTATACTTCCATGATTAAACGAAACGTTTGTCACTTGTTCAACCCTGCAAGACCAACTGCAGTTGCCAAAAAATACATTGTCGTCCATGTTCGGCAGTGCCTGGAATATAAGGGAAAGGCAGGATGTGATTTTAACCTGTGAATTATATAGTTACAGAAAAACTTTCATGGCAGAGGTCTCAAATGCAATTTAGAAGCCGGACTGTCACTAGATGCCCTATTCACCTGCAGCAGGAAAATGAGTCAACTAACCTCAAACAGTCTACACTGGTGCTGGTAGGAGGTGAAAAATCCCTGCCAGCCATGGTCAAGCATGCACTCCCAGGGATGGGCAATCCAGTTTCAATGTACTGTATATCAGCACAGTGGGTGGTCAGATAGGATAGAAAATTTTTTAAACTAGCATCCCCTCCATTTAACCTAGGCCAGATTGGTCAATTTGGAACGCAGTTTCTTGCTAAATTTGTGCATATTTCGAAAAAATTTAATCAATTTTGTTGTATTATAAGTCATTTTTTAAAATTTCAAATGATTATCTAAAATTTTAAGTCATTATTCTCATAAGGATTCGAAATTTGTGCACACAAAGATTAGGAAAAGTTGTATCGCAAATTTCTGTTTTCGAACCCCTGGAACAAATTCGTCAAAAAATACATCACTTTGTGGGAAAAGTAATAAGCTACAAAATGGTACCAAGTATATCGTAATCGGTCAAGTATTCCTCGAAAAAACTCACTTCGAAGTTTATCAATTTTTCGAAAAATCGAACTTTACAAAGTTTGTGCAGCTAAGTGTAAACTCAACCAAATTTTACAAAAGCTTAAATCATTCATAATTTTATCAAATATAGAGATACAAAGTTCTGAATTATATTTTTGAACTGATCTCAACAAGATCTAACGATTGATACCTAATATGTTTCATATTTTTTGATACTAAAAATTCCCATCATGAGCATGGATTTTTCACAACACAAACTATACTCACTATTAATGAACTTTGACAAAATTCGACGCATTTTTTTCTAATTTGCTTCTCCAACGGTGCCAACAATTCTCCATTATTAGAATCGTACAATAATAGAACTAATAAACTATTGATGATCAACCATTCAATTTTCATTGTATCGATTTTTTGTTGTCAATGAAATTTTCGATTCAATAAAGTATTAAACGTCATTTTAGAGCATTGTACGCAATAACGAATCATCCTACTCAATATTTTATATTATACTTACAAAACGTTACCTTTGATACCCTTTTTCTCGGCTAAGGTATATTTGGACCACGTTATAAGAATCCAGTTTTCTGTGAAACGAAATTTTGCACGCAGAAATATCTAAAGTCTACCAAAAACTGGTTTTGTGACTATCCCTCGAATACTACAGGCTTGGAATGAAATTTCTAGAGGACAATGTCACAATAATTCAAGGAGCCATTGTTACACCAAATTCTGTCCAGAGAAAAGTGGCACGGATTTGAGCCCATAGTTCATCAAATGATTGATTGAATGATGTGAACACATGAAACGCTCATGCAGCCTCAAAAAATATATATTTGTATATAGATTTCAGTTACAATAATTTTTGGATAATGAAATTTAAGGTCAATAAAAACTTCCTCATTTTTTGGGGCTAGATTTTGATCATGCTTCAAAAATCTGATAATTGGATTGGCATCAAGTAATCTTGTTACCCAATTCTAGGTTTTTTGATATAATCCTCAGTTTTTGATTCTGTTTGCCAAAACATTCTTCTTATATTTTGGGTGTACCAAAATTAAATGATTTAGAAACCAAGAGTGAAAAGCAGGTTTTGATTCCGAGTGAATGGAATGTTAGTAATGGGTCGGCGAAATGAGGAAAGGTCAAAATTGGGAGACAAATGAAAAATCAAGCGAAAATTGGAATAATCAGCAATGAAGAAATTCGGATAGTAACCCAGCTTGCTATATCTGAGATTCCTCAAGGTAAGTTACAGAGAGCAAAAACAAGTCGTGGGTTCTCATCTAGAGTCGATTATTTGCACTTCAAGGGTTATGTTGAGACAACGTGTTCCTACTACTCTCAAGGCTTCAGTAAAAGTTAGACTCGATCTGGGACTTGAACCCAGGACCTTGCGGCTACCGTCCGCATGCTCTAACCAACTGAGCCAACTGATCAACGGGAAAGGTGCTCTCTTTTTTTGCAACAATTCGTAGTTGAGGTGGTTGCTGTGACCACTCTCAACATCCCTCCGCCGTCGAGTTTGACGGACCGTCAAGTGCCACCAGTGTTGAGGCAACCTCTTCCTGCTACTCGGGGCTGCAGTAAAAGTTAGGCTCGGTCTGGGACTTGAACCCAGGACCTTGCGGCTACCGTCCACACGCTCTAACCAACTGACGGACTGTCAAGGGCCACCAGTGTTGAGGCGACCTTTTCCTGCTGCTGGGGTGGCTCAGTTGGTTAGAGCCTGCGGACGGTAGCCGCAAGGTCCTGGGTTCAGGTCCCAGACCGAGCCTAACTTTTACTGAAGCCCTGAGTAGTGGGAAGAGGTTGCCTCAACACTAAATAAAAATAAATAAATAAAAAAATAAAATAAAAGTAAGGTAAAAGTAAAATCTGGAGTAATGTAACCCATGTTTAACCCGCCATTTTACCCGCCTTTTACCTACTATTTTACCCATTATTCTACCCATCTTTAACCCGAAGTTTTACTTGCGATTTTACCCATGATTTTACCCTCTTTTACCAACGATTTTACCCAAGTTTAACTTGGAAATTTACCCGACTTTCTTAGTTTTCGTATTACAGAACGTAGGTAAGTGGTGGGTTACCCAACCCACCATTTTTAAATATGTTTTTCATGGTGAGCTTGTTTTTAGTCATATGAACAGGGTATCCAAAAAATAAAATGCCGTTATCTCACAACGAAACATTTCTTTCGGTTCAAAGCAATAGCCCTTATGGATAATTTTAACAATACGGTAAGTAACCAAAATTGCCTGAAGTTGTGTTTTCCTTGTTGGTGGTTGCTCAAAAGTACAGAATCAGTTTGGTTTTTAGGGCGGTCGGAGTGGAATGGTGAATGGCGAGGTCAAAAAGGTGCATCTTTGGTCTCAAATAGAAACGTATTATTCGTGTATATAAATGAGAATAAACCAAATTTCTTGGATTTGATTGTGTTTGAGGTTGTATTATGCATTTCAAGTGCTTAGGCTTAGGCTTAGGCTTAGGCTTAGGCTTAGGCTTAGGCTTAGGCTTAGGCTTAGGCTTAGGCTTAGGCTTAGGCTTAGTCAGAAACTTGATATATTCTGGTAGAAAGGTATGATTACTGTAGTTTCCATGAAAAATTTCAAATTTTTTTTAAAGTTTTTTTTTGGAAATTACTGTTTTCCGCCCTTTTTTTCCAAAATTTTTTTAAAGTTTTTGATTTGAAACATTGAAAAATGGGGGTTTTTGGTAAAAAGTCGAACTTACCGTATTGTAAATTCCTGCGGCTCTTATGACTATGCGCTACTCCCCCGATTATGTGAGCCATCCGCTCATGCTCCTTTAAATGCAGCTATCCTGAGATAATTATTTTGCTTTACTGTAGTGTGTGCAGGAATAAAATTCAGGCAAGGGAATTTTCTGACAGGATTACTGTGAGTGTAGAAGGTATTGGTTTGCTTAATAATCACTATTTAGAATTCGCCATGTGCCAGAGTGATGAACTCACTGCGTTTTTTGATTGCAACTTCTAATAGCCATATTTTATATTTTTAAGATTTTCTGCTAAGCAATATGTCATTTAAGACTGAAAATTTGTAAAACTTGACAAGAATTTTTGAGTAAAAAATTCTTCAGCAAAGACTTAGTGCAAACGATTTTAAAGACAGTGTTAATTTTTCGATTTACAAGCATTTTAAAAAACAGACTATAGTGCATTTCAGTTGTTATAGCATAGATGGTATTTGTTTATTAACTCAAAGACCGTAGGAGTCATTGTTTTTTGAGCCTAAGGAGAATTTTCTGGAAGATTATTCAAGCTTCGAACGTTTTCATCAAAAGCCACAATTTTCATCTGGTTCATATATCAAAATATTGATGTAAAAAATCTGTTGATACATCTCAATGGAGTTTGAAAAGCAAAAGATGTGTTTGAAAATTGTTGCACTATCGATTAATAGTGTAATTCGAAAAAGTGCTCTTCGACATTAACCTACTGGTATTACAAATTTATGCTGATGCTGTTGTACTGAAATATGTACAATGATGATCAATGCATTTCCGGAAAATCTGAATTTTAGCGCTTCTGGTCATTGCCATCACTAACATCAGATTCAGTTTAACCTGCAACACATCGACGGCATGCAAAGAACCAACCAAATCCGAGCCTTACGTGAAAAAAATATAAAATTCCTCTCAATATAATAGCAGTGTAAAATCGCAGGTTATTTTCATGTCTTTTTCACCAACTTTTTAACCAACTTTTACCTTACCCAGCTTCTGTAATCTCGATATGGGTAAATGGATTATTTTTTTCTACCGACGATTTTACCCGTCTTTAACCCACGATTCTACCAGATTTTTACCCAGCCTTAACTTACGACTCTACCCGAGATTTTACTCAACTTTTATTTACCTACGATTTTACCCACCATTTTACTCTTAAGGCCCTGTCATACTTCGCTGCGCGGTACCGCGCGGTGGCTTGTCATACTTCGCCACGCAGCACCACGTGGCGCCGTACGGCGCCACTTTTTTACTTTTGGATTTTGCACTTCTCAAAAAATGTGTATTGGTTTAGTTGAAACCTGACGGGGCACCGCAAAAATTACAAAAACCTATTTATACTTCAAACGCGGTACCGCGCGGTGAAGTATGACAGGGCCTTTACTCTTACCCACGTTTAACCCACTTTCTGTAATTTGGGCCTGAGCCAACTGAGCAACGAGAAAACCGCTCTCATTTTGCAAAAATTCGTAGGTGAGGTAGCTGCTGTGACCACTCTCAATATTACTCTGCCGTCGAGTTTGGCAGACCCTCAAGGGCCACCAGTGTTCAGGCAACTCGGTCGCACTACTTGGGGCTTCAGTAAAAGTTAGGCTCGGTCTGGGACTTGAACCTGGCACCTTGCAGCTACTGTCAGCACACTCTAGCCAACTGAGCCAACTGAGCAACGGGAAAACCGCTCTGATTCTTCAAAAATTCATAGATGAAGTAGCTGCTGTTGCCACTCTCAATATTACTCTACTGTCGAGTTTGACAGACCTTCAAGGGCCACCAGTGTTCAGGCAACCCCGTCGCACTGCTTCAGTAAAATATGGCTCGGTCCGGGACTTGAACCCGGGACCTTGTGGCTACTGTCAGCATGCTCAAACCAACTGAGACAACCAAGCAATGGGAAAAGTACTAACATTTTGGAACAAGTTGAGGTGGCAGCTGCGGCCAGTCTCTATAGGTATTAATCACTAAGCCCCTGAGGCTTTAGCTGCAAGAGGAGATGGCGAAAACATAAGAAATTTCACCATAGGCTGCAGAGAACTCTGTAACACACTACTAGAACTGAAGCACAGTAATTCTGAATACCATGATAAAACATGCCTATCAGTCAGTGTAAAATGTAAGAAATTGTAAATAGACATTAAAATATAGAAATGACAATACAACATTCCCGAATTCGTAACAGTGGACTCGTACCAAAAATTTCTAGAAGAGCAATTCTTCGACATATACAGATTCATGGTGTTCAGATATGGATTCTAATTCCTATTATTATTGGTGTTCAACTATCATATAAAGCTACTATATTATAGTATATGATCATCAAGTTACAGCATGCTTAAGCTTAATCAGCCAACCATATAACATTTTCAATTGTAAATTATGAATTGCAGACGCACTTATCGATTCAATAGCAGTATGTTACACTTCTTTACAGAAAAATTTGATAAACATGCTAAATAATGGAAAATTTGTCGACCTCAACAACCAGTGAAGCATATTTAATAGTAAAGTAAACCACATTTTGAAAACTACCTCAATGCTTATCTGACTTATTATTGACCTCTTATAGTTCTGAATTCTGGCTCAAATCTATTTTTCTAAATTGGGACCACATTGAAGCAGTGTTATTTCAAAAAATTAGCAACATTGAATATGCTATTTTTGCTGTCTGCTTTTTCGCCTGTACAACCGCATAGAAATGATGAAACGCTTTATTATAACACAGGATATAACACAACAATATAACGTATGTAGAGCAACGTTTCAGCAGTAATCCTACTACCTTCCAAGGGCTTTCTACAACTTTTCGCCAAATTTTGACTGGTGGGAGGTTTGAACTGTGAGCTTTGAGTTTGTGAGTCAAGAGTGCTATCCACTAGGCCATCTGGACCATTTTTCATATGGCCAGATTTTTTTTTTGAATGTACTACATAGAGTAAGTATAACAAACAACACACCCTTCATTGTTCTTTGAGTTCATTTGGCATGCTGTTTACCACTTATTAAATTTTGCACTTCATCACCTGACATGTTAATTCCACTTTGTTTTTTATTCCTTCATGGAATTTCAAAAAGTAACATTGTGTCATCGAAAAGCACATATTGTTTAAATTAAAACACAAATCAATTAATTGTTCATCATATTCTTCTTCAAAACCAAAATCATCGAGAATAATATCCAAAGTTGACTTTTCTGACTGCTTGAGCATATCATTTTTAATTAATAAGCATCTTCCATGATGGCATTTCTCATTCTCTTCGCAATATGAACTATCATCATCCTCTGATCCGATTTACATTAAAAACAAGTATGTATATTTGAGGGTGTCTTTTATTCCAATAAATGTGGTATTTATTCAATGAACAAACACAGTAAACTTATGTCGAATACTGTAAATCTTCATCTATTAATCGTCCTCGAGTATAAGTCACATCTGAAATTAGTAAGATTCAGCCATGAGTCACCCTCGAGGATAAGTCACATAAAAATACCATTATAGTTTTCTTGACAAAATTCCACCAACGGAATCTAAATTCTTAAATGCTTCTATCATGGTCGACCAGGTCAACCATGCAAAAATGATCCGATCAAATTGAACAATCGTTTGGGTAATGTGGAAGAACTCGATGTCCAAACTACTGAAGTTGATGATGACGAGCAAAATCTGTGCAATGCAGGTTTCAAACCTGAGGAGTCATCTGATTCTGATGATGAAATTTGAAACAATACTTGTTTTTTCTGTTAATGATATGAATAAAGTTGATCTGATTGAAGAGGTGTATCATTTCTAAGTCGCCCTCGAGTATAAGTCACAATTTTAGAGCCTATGTTTCGAGTATAAGTCCCGACTTATAGGTGAGGATTTACGGTATTCATGATTTTAATTTTTGCTCAATAAAATTCCATGGATGCATAAAAATAATAACTTGAGTATTCTGATTTTTCCAGCTCGATCTCTGCTTTTCCCTCCCTTTGCATTTTTGGAAAGGAAAAATAAAAATTTTCTCTGGAAATGCTTGATATTTATTTACTTGCGCAGCTATCCAAGGATTGAGCTAGTAGGTTCCCAACTGAGGCAAGTTTAAAAGATGCTTGCACACACATGACTTCCAGCAGCATGATGAACTGATGGCATTATATTTTTGAAAAATTTCCATGCTGCGGTAGATTACAGAGTTTCAAGGAACACATTTTCTGCATTTAGCATTTGCATTCAACTCTTTTCAGAAAGGTTGCATTTGAAAAAACAGACCATAGTTATGCTAAGACTGCACTTAAAAATCTATGCTCACCTGGACAACTGAATCCTCTATGAGGTAAGCAATTTTTTCCTTGAAGCACAATCATTGACACCATCCTGGATTCTATCTAAAAAGAGTGTGCTGCAAACATGCAGATTGGGAATGTTCATACAGTAGCAGTCATCCAACATCTATGCAAAGTTGATCAATTGGGCAAAGCCACAATTTGACCAGAGAAAAATGATTTATCATTCCTGAAATTTTTTGGGCAGCGCATAGCACTTGCTCATATTTTGTTATTGTCCTTCTTTGAGAATGCTGACAGCACCTACCTCTATACTTAATACATTTACTTTTATGTATTACTATTTGTGCAATAAGGCTAAGTGGGCGATGTTGGATACCATACAGAACCAAGGCAGCCCTGGACTCCACTTGGATATTGTAGTCATGAGTTTCTATCGTCTTGCCTGTTAGCCTGTAGGAAGTACCTGGGGCAGTTGTGTTTGATTTTTGAGCTAGCGTCAATTGCAGCCTCAGCAAACTTAGGTTACGCTACAAATGAAGGTTATGTTCAGTCTGCTAGGGAAGTGGATTGGAATTTTCTTATATGAATCTCTATTGGATTGACCTACTGTAAGCAGTGGTTTGCAAGCCAATAGCTTCCTTAGTTATATTGCTAAGTAGTGATCTGAACATAACAAGACTTTGCTTAAAAATGCACATAACTAGGCCAGGTCCTGCATTTGGTCAAATTTTTGGCCCAACCTAAATCAAGTTTGCTCAACTTCTAATTCATCCAAAAACAAAACCTAAAGGAACCACACGCAAGCCCATCTCATACAATTCATAGCCATTTTTCAAAATCAGACCCAACCTGAAATTTCCCAAAAAATTTTAAAATGAGAACAGCATTTTTATTTCAAACAGCAAAAGCAACTGCACAAAATCCATTAGTCAACTGTTATAGTGGATCAACAATTCAGAACAGTTGCTGCAGCTCAAATCAGTGACAGTGCATCGGGCACTGCTAATTTCACTGCCACAACAATGGCCAAATACTTTCATGCAAAAGCTGCTAGTTGTGGATACTTTTCTCTGATTTCGATTCGCACCAACTGAACTGAACATGGACTTCACTTGTCCCATTGACAGTTTCTTAGCTGGCCCTGCGACTTTACAGTTTGTTCATCCTTAGGCTCAGATGGCACTGGCATATAGGTCCTGATGACCCAGTGGTTACAGCTCTCAACTCACAATATCAAAGTTCAGGGATCAAACCCCAGTGCAGTTGAGGACTTATTAAAAGTTATTCTAATTGTCATAGCCTGAAGAAGGTAGTCCGTACACTGTCAAAACGTCGCTCACCACTGTATTATTTCGTGTTATTCTAATAAACGTGTTTCACCTTTTAATGCGACTGTAAGTCCAATAATAGGTGACAATGAATTTTTATGTCGAGACGAGTTACCGTTTTTAAGGATTTAGAAGTTACAAATTTTTAACCATACTTTTGAGTAAATATTGTGACATAGATATATTGGGCTTAATTTTGTTGAATTATGACTGATTGAGTGTCAGAGGTCAATTCCTCTGAATTTTGGCTCCTTCATTATTTTTTTACATCAAAAAGTCTTTGTTATAAAATTACTTCCAGTTTTCATTAAGTAAGTGTATATTTTAGTAAGGTTAGTGTTAACATACATTCTTTGGTCAAAATCCTTACTTTGGTATCTAAAAATTTGCATAAATCACATGAAAGTTTTTTTTGACATGTTTGTTCTGTTGCCAGTCATTATAATTATTAGATTGTTTGGCCAGTGTTGTTTTTCTTGGTGACATCATGTTGGTCTCTCTTGTTTATGTTCATTTTTCTTTACCATCTTTCTAATGTGTTTCTTTATCATCCAACGTCAATAAAAGAAGGGAGACAACATATTTTTGTGTGTGTTTTTCGAGTAGGGCTCAGATCCACAGCCTACTGCATATTAGCAGCCTACTGCACATTAGCAGCCTTAGTCAGATCCGCAGCCAAAGAATATTTTATTTCATTTTTTTGCCATCGGATGTTATAATACTGATGAAAATTATATGGAATTTTTTGGAGTGAAAATAAGTTTGAAAAATAGGGTGCAGCCAGGAGTCGAACCTCATCATAGACCACCACACCACGAGGTGAACCCAGATTGAGGTGTTCCCCTAGGCTACGATTTTTTAGCACACAACTCCAATGCTTGGTGGTCGTGAACCTACGACCTTTGACAAGTAGCAGTGTACCTGCTGCTTTTTGAACTGCCCACCAATGAAGTTGGTAACTTTTTAGAAATTAAAATTATATGGAATTTTTTGGAGTGAAAATAAGTTTGAGAAATAGGGTGCAGCCAGGAGTCGAACCTGGGTTACCAGCATTCAGGGCTGATGTCCTCACCACTAGACCACCACACCACGATGTGGACCCAGATTAAGGTGTTCCCCTAGGCTACGATTTTTTAGCACACAACTCCAATGCTTGGTGGTCGTGAACCTATGACCTTTGGCAAGTAGCAGCGTACCTGCTGCTTTTTGAACTGCCCACCAATGAAGTTGGTAACTTTTTAGAGATGAAAATTAAATAGAAATTTTTGGAGTGAAAATAAGTTTGAGAAATAGGGTGCAGCCAGGAGTCGAATAATACTGATGTTTGAAAAATAGGCACATTGGTATAGACAATGGAGGTATAGACAGGGTGCAGCCAGGAGTCGAATAATACTGATGTTTGAAAAATAGGCAGATTGGTATAGACAATGGAGGTATAGACAATGGAGCGTCTGACCCTTTTACCCTTTTGTAACACAAATGATAAAGTTAATTAGTGACCCATAATAAATCTATATCATTCTGGAACTATAGAATATGTAATAAACACATCAAAGTGATCACAGACATACACAACATACACACACACATATGCTTCTGTATAAAAAAAATACTGGAGCAGATTCCACTTTTCTTATTTGCCAAATTCGCCTCTTATTGCATACAAAAATGGACTTTGGTGAAGCAAACGCTGTTTTGAATTCGAAATTTAAAAAATCTGTGATTCAATATGAATCCCGTGTCAACAAGCAACGAGTTTACGAATTTCGCAAAAAATCTTCCAAAATTCTTTGGAATGCCTAAATTAGCGAGTATTGTATTTGTGTCAAATGCGAGAAACTAAAGGACGCCAAAAATCCATCAGAACGTTGCTGCCTAATTATCATTTGCAATAATCAAATTGTTGAGGACCCCGATATCAGTCATCATACATTTTGTAAGGTAAGAATGCTAGCAGAGTCTAACAGTGAAAATGGAAGAATTTTTTGCTAGTCAACTGTGTATCTGTATAGGACGTAGTATAGAAAAAATCTCACTTTCTTGAACATTGTACTTTAGAAACATTTTATGGTAAAAGAGTACAGTACAGTGATGAAAACAGTACAGTGATATAAAAGAGTAAAAACAGTTTTTTTTGCGTTTTATGCATCATTTGGATGGTAAGAAATCGCGTGTAGTCTTTCAGGATCCAAACAATGCTTAATTTTTTTGTTTAAAAGGTGAATTTCAACCCGTACCTCATGCGTTTATGTTGCTGCAATGAAACAGATATGAATACATACTAAATTTTTTGATGCAGATCTGACTAAGGCTGCTGATGTGCAATAGGCTGTGGATGTGCAGCAGGCTGCAGATGTGCAGTAGCCTGCAGATGTGCAGTAGGCTGCGCATCTGCATCCCAATCATATTTTTCCACCACTTGTGCATGGGCATTATTCATCAGGTTTGTGTATTGTTCTGAGTGAAACTATTGTCCCCTTTGCATTCAATATTTTGGCATTTCGTTCTGCCCATTTCCACAATAATAATTCTAAAATATTGTCGACCTGCGCAGAGTTATTTCTATCCCTTAGACACTAGCTCAGGTCAGTTCAGTTAGCGTCAGGGTTAGAATCGAGTCAGGAATCTCCCACGAACCGCAGAGAGGTTAGCCGAGGGTATATGAGCTGCTTTATCCCACATGAGCTTGTTGTAGTGTATTTCCGCTGATTTTTAGTATATTCCTGTTCTTGTCGATTTTTGAAAGAGGCGCGCAGGTACAAAGTGGAGCGAGTGATGCAGACCATTGAGAGACGTCTTACTGTAGTGCATATCGGCACGCGTGCTTTGGGTTCGTCTCTCTTATTATTAGTATTATATATGTTTTCTATTGGTTCGCCTCCCTGTGCGCAAAGAATAATTGTGTTTCCCCCTAGCGCGTGGGAGTTTTTATATTATTCTCGCCAACTCACGTTTGTATGTGTAAGCGTATCTTTTGTGTTAGATAAAGTTGAAGAAAACTCTCCTTTTATTTCGATTATGTAATTGGGAGACGGATTAAGGAACTAGGTTTTCTTAGTCTGTGGGTTAATTAATCGTCGGGTTTAAGTACATTAATTAGGTAATTAATTAGGTAAGCGTGGGTGTTGGAAATACGTGCATTAAGGACGAATTCTGGAATCCCACTCCTGCCTTCCTCAAGCCCCGACTAAATAAAATATAACAAGCTCAAGAATCAACCACTGTATATTACAATAAATTAAAATAAACAATAATCAATCAGCCTTGCCAGACAATCACACGAAAATTTTGGGCTTCAATCGTACACATCGAAGCAACAGGGTGGCCCGAATCGGCAGAAAATTCATCTTTTGGTCCAGCAGAACAATGCCAGCTTAGCCTCGTTTCACGTTCCAATTGATTTTTGATCTTGGTCGTCAAATTTTCTTCCGTCCTAAATCTAGCATCATCTTCACCAGTAAAATTTGCTAAATATTTTGATAAATAATTAACCACAAAATCATTCATTTCCGTTTTATTAACGGGCACTTGTTCACGATCACGGTTGCAAAGGCACGCCCGGATGCTGGTGCCGGCCATATCCAAGGCCAAAAAATCGTCGTGAGTGTCGCCGAAAGCGTTTTGACGACCGGCACGCACAATCCAAACGCCGTCATTTTGATCGTCCACCGCTTGCAGCTTGGCGACGTTTTGCAAAAATTTTGCCAAGGAACTGGCCATAGAGCTATAATCTTGTTTGGGCAATTTGAATATTAAAGTCGAGGCGAATTGGAATATATCTTCGCTTTGCGGGGCGAGTTCTGGGATAATTTTCACGAGGGGTAAGTCGATATCTGCAAGTCAAAATTGTATGGACAAATTTGAAGAAGTGGACTAAAACTGGCTCTGATATTGCTGACATCAGAAATGTCAATTTTAATAACCTTATGATATGCATTTGGTTGATAATAACATAAAAAATTCATTTTTACGACATATATGTGAACCTTACAATATTTTTATTTAATCATAAATAATGTAACAAATTCTTTTTCACAACAGGTCTGATATGCATTACAATACTTATTCAAAAAAACAGTTTTTGCAACTATATGCAAACCTTAGAGAATTCATGTTTACCACTGGTCTGCTAGGGATATTCTCATGTGAGGGATTCGCAAGTGAGCGATTCCCAAGTGAGCAAATTCCCTGGTGAGCAAATTTCCAATTGAGCGATTCCCATGTGAGTGATTCCCAATTGAGCGAATTCCCAAGTGAGCGATTCCCATGTGAGCGATTCCCAATTGAGCGATTTCCCAATTGGACGATTCGAAACGAGCCATCAAGAATGTAGTAACACTTTCTTCATATCTTCCTTCTTTAACTTATGCGTTTCTTTGTATGTATTTTTTTCTTTGTTTTTTGGTGTGTATTGTTAATGTTTTCATTCATGTATGTTTTTACGTTTTCATCTTTCGTCTCTGCTTTCTTTTACTTTCGTTTTTCTTTTCATCTACTTTTTTCTTTTTCGCTCATGAAACAACAAATAAGCACAGTCTCCCATAATTGGGCACGCTCTATTTTCTACATAATTTTATCCTTTGTGATTTTTCTCGATTATTTTTCATTTTCGTTTTTTCCTTTCAATCTTTTTTTTAATTTTTCTTGATTATTTTTCATTTTCGTTTTTTCCTTTCAATCTTTTTTTTTAATTTTTCTTTTTGTTTTTTTTCAAAATTTTTGTTTCTTTCTTGCTGCTTTCTCCAAGTTGATTCTTCTTTCTCGACACTGTCCTCATGTTTTCTTTCTGTTTTTTAGTGCTTTTCCACTTATTTTCACTTATTCTTAATGTCCTCATTTTTTATGACTTTTCCTTCCTCTTGATGTTTTGTTTGTTTTAACATTCTTTTGTTTATGTTTTTTATGAAGATTTTCACACTTACAATGATGAAAGACTCAAGCAGGTCGAACTGTACAAGAATCATACAGAAGACTATGGTTACTTAAAATGACAGCTTGTAATGTGTTGTTTCATGAGCAAAAAGAAAAAAGTAGATGACAAGAAAAACGAAAAGGATAGAAAGCAGAGACAATAGATGAAAACGTTAAAACTTACGTAAAGGAAACCATTAACAATACACCCAAAAAACAAAAGAAAAAGAAATATATACAAAGAAAAATGTTAGTTAAAGAAGGAAAATATGAAAAAAGTGTTATTACATTCTCGACCATTCGCTTCAAATCGCCCAATCGGGAATTCGCTCAGTCGGGAATCTGCTCAATTGGGAATTCGCTCACTTGGGAATAGACTGCCTTATCATATTTTTTCAATTGTTGATATAAAAATTAATATTTACAACACATAGCCAGACCTTATAATATTTATTTTATTTTCAATGTAAAAAGTTTTTCCAAGAAGTCTTCTATACCTTACATTATCCATTCAATTTTCAATACCTTAATTAATTGTTATGACATATGGATCAACTTTACAATATTCAACTGTTCATAAAGCAAGAAATTTGTTTTTACAACATATATGTTATGCAACAATATTAGTTTAATTGTTGAAAATGTTGGGCACCCTCTTGATGGCAAGCTGCATTGGGAAATCGCCATGCAAATCGAAGAAATGGATGGCCAGCGGTGCAGACATTTTTGCATAGAAGTGGAGTGCCAAAGAAAGACCAAAAGTGATAGTGAAATCATTCTTTCACTAATATTGTTTTTATTATATTTTGACATATTTTGCTGGCGTCCAATAAAATATTCCCAGCAACGACGCCTAATATTTACATAAAAATAATAGTGGCCCATCCACATCTTTTTTACTATTCGTCGGTTTTTATTGATTTACATATTCTTTATCATTTAGACACTTTCGACCGACAGGAGCGAAGGGCCAAAGGCCCAGGCGCTAGCTTGCAGTCAGCAAGTTTTGGAAAACCCGCTAGGGAATCCAATCAAGTAAGTTTATCCCTGAGGGGATCCCTTGTCTTATCTAGGAGACTGCAGAGCTCTCTGGTGAGGCCCGGCATATAAAGTTAAAGAAATCTTGTTGTTGTAGGTCTGGGGAACTAGACTGTTGCACTATCACCGAGGATTAGCCAAGGGAGTAGTTCTAACAGGTCAGTTCAGACCAGAAGCCTCTATCTTTTCTTAAACTCCTAAGAAAAGACCTGCACAACAAAAACATAGAGAATTCATTTCTACAACAAGTCTGCTATGCCTTATGAAATTTTCAATCAATTGTTAATAGAGTTAAAAATGTATCACCATGCTCATTTAATGGTTGATAACGTATAAAAATTCAATTCTACAACAGGTGTGCTATACCTTACAATATTTATTCAATTGTCGATAATACAAAAAAAGATTTTTTTATGACAAATATGCAGAAATCACAATATTTAAATAATTCTTGATAATGTAAAAGATTTATTTCTACAACAGGTCTCGTATACCTTACACTATTTATTCGATTGTCAATAACTTGAAAAATTTATTTTTGTGACATATACAATGATTTTACAATTTTGTTCAGCAGGTTTGATATACCTCATGATATTACTCATATTTGTTCAGTTGCCAATAATACAAAAAATTTACCTTTGTGATATCAAGATCTTAGAATGTCCATTTAATCATGAATCATGTAAAAAAATTTTTTTGATATCTGGTGTGGTATATCTTATAACATTTATTCAACATCTGACCATGTAGAAAGTTCATTTTCAGAAAAAGTCTGCTATACATAAGTATTTACTTAGTTTCCAATAATGTAAAAAATTAATTTGCATGATTTATATGCATATGTTATGATATTTATTTAATTTTTGATAATGTACAAAATTAACTTTTGAAACAGGTCTTCCTTAATTTTCAATGATTTACAAATTTAGTTTTAAAACATTTACATGGACATTAAAATATGAATTTAATTGTCAATAGAGTTAAAGATTCCTCTTTACAACAGGTCTGCTAAACCTCATGATATTTATTCAATAATTGATACCATGAAAACATTCATTCTTATGACATATACACACACTTTGCAATATTTATTTAATTGTTAATAATGTAAAAAATTCATTTTCACAACAGATCTGTTATACATTTCGATATTTATTTAGTTGTCGTTGATGCAAAAAATTAATTTTCACAAAGTTATTGTGGACCTTATGATATTTATTTAATTGTTGATGATGTAAAAACTTTATTCTCACAATAGATCTGCTAAACCTCGCGATATTTATACAATAGTTGATTGCAAAAATTATTTTTTACAACATATACATGAACGTTACAAAACTTATATAATTGTCAATAATGTGAAAAATTCTGATTTAAAACATTTACATAGACCTTAGAGTATTCGACATATTTGCAGAACTTATGATATTTATTCAATGGTTGAAACTGAATTTTTCATTCCGACAGGTGCCTACAGGTCTTTTTGGGGAGGAGCTTGCAAAGCAACGGTTTCTTTTCATGCAAATCATAGGTTCTGTAGCTAACTTCGCCTATAGTGGCTGAATCGAGACAGTGGCTGACACACAACTATGGCTAAACTAGCTTGGTGGCTGAATTGACCCGCAATCGACAGTAAAGCTCAATTTTCACATTTTGGGAGGATTGTGTGTCAATTCAGCCACCATGCCAGTTCAACCACTTCTGTGCGACTGTATCATTTCAGCCACTGTCTCATCTTTTCGAAAAACTCGGGTTTCCATATGCACAGCAATTTTCTTCGAAAATGCTCAAAATTCAGTCGAAATTGATATAGGTTAATTTTTGGTCTCCAAATTTTTGCACAAAATTTACCCATTAACATCCAAGTTCCCTCATTTCCGGGTTTCTAAAACAATTTTATTACCTCCAATAGACAAAATAGTTTTTTCCTCATTTTTGGGAAATTTCACAACATTTTGATATGTTTGGGAAACTTTTTCGAATCAAGTCAGAGATTTAAAAAAAAAAACAATTCTGGGGAGGGTCAACTAGGATCCTGCTGGTGTCAGCCAGTGTTCTGCCTGGGATCGTGTATATTACATATGGTGGCTCAAATGGTGCAGTAGCTGAAATAACACAGTGGCTGAACTGTCATTAAACACAAATTTTAAATGAAAAAGTTTGATCAGGTTAAAAAAACGTATTATTTATTCAATTTTCATTTTTTTTTGTTAAATATTGTTCCTGGTCTAGTTTACAAGAAACACGTCAGAAAATGACATCAAATAGTAATTACTGTAGATGATATAGATCAAAAATGTGTCAAATTTTCATACAAGAGTAATTTTGCGATCAAGTTTTCCAACATGCATGCATTGAGACTACTTGGAGAACTCAATTATAGAAAATAATGAATTTTCTTACCGCGGTAAAGATCAATCGCGTTGAAAAATTTTGGTAATCGATTATGCAATTCCGAAAATAGTTCATTTTGCAGCATAAGTATACTCTTTTGGACGTAGCTGCATATTTCACCGGTCGAAATACCCTGTTTGCTGTCATTCCGGCATCTAGAAGGACCACTATGGAAGTCTTGTAGAATGTTGCGCATTCGTTCCGTAGCTGTTTTCATACCTGAAATTGAACGATTTTAATGATTTTTTTGAAATTTATGAAATTTTCTGTCTCAGGGACAGTATTTTTTTTGTACGAGCCTCTTTGTATGTGTACAAAGATCGTAAACAAATTTTTGTACGCAAGATTTTTTGTTTGTACAGTGTAATATTAGCAGCATGCATAAAGAGCTTAAAAATTTCCACGAAAATTATCAAAGAATTTGAGCATAAGTGTATGTAAAAAGTATATAAGAATGAAGTTTATAAGTTTTAAAAATTTATTTCCATCAACATTTTTAAATTGCGAAAATTTATGGCATTTCAAGTCAGACAATTCAAAAATTCAGAAGCTCGCTCGTCATCCAAATCAGATTCTTCCGAATCATTTTGCAAATTCTGGGACGTTTCTTTGCGACGGATTTTTTTTGCCGGCAACCCTGTATTATAGCGACCACGTTCACTCATAGAGAAGATTATCTCAAACGAGCAGTGTTATGAATTTGCAATCAATCATACAACCAATACATATGCTTTTTGAATAGATAGGAAGCAAAATACAGCTAGAAATTGGAACTTAGAAGCAAAAATGAAGACGAGGTATAAAATTTATTCCATTAAAACAATATTTTTACCTTATCATCAGTAAAAAATCTTGAAAAAATCTTTGTATGTTGTACAAAGATCGTCAAAAAATCTTTGTACGAGACCAATAATCTTTGTCCCGTACAAAAAAAACACTGCTCAGGGGTGTCCGATAAGACATAAGATCCTAAACTTTTTGAATGCAGGTTTGAATAAGTGCTCCCAATTATTAAAAAAAAATCACGAAAAATCCGAAAAGACTGAAATTGAATGATCGTATAGATGTAAGGTCTTCTGTTCTAAATCCTGTACTGTATTCCATAAGTCAAAGATTGATTCAGCATTCTCTATTCAATCGTATTTCTATTTCAAGTTCTAAAGTCAGATAATCAAAAAGCGTAACATTTAGAATTTGAGGAACTTAAGAAGTGACTCTGAATTCCAGTGGTTTTAGAACCCAAAAAATTTACCAAAGTTTGTTTTTTCTTTAAGCTTTGTAAAATTAGCCATGACCAAAAAGCAAAAATTGAGGGTTGCGTTGGATGTATGTCAATAAGCAGCACTACAGTATAACATGAGAGTCCTGCAACGAATTTTTTGGAACTTGTGAGTCCTAGAGGAAAGTATGTTCATTGACATTTTGCTTCATAGCTTGGTCAAAAATGTAGCTATTTGAAGGAAAATCATATATTTAGATAGATCTAAACATGGTCTATCTTAAACTTAAAGACCTAAAATTAGCTCGAGCACAAAAATTGAAAAAAAACTTAAATTCAATGATCATGTAGATGTAAAGGTCTTGTATTCAGATCCCTGGAGTGGTATGTCATAGTGTAATTCCTAAGTCGAAGATTGTTAGTTTTAAAATTCACTATTAAATCTTACTGCAAATGTAACTCCTTGAATCAGAAGATCAAATTATGACATACAAAATATTTGAGGAACTCAAGAAGTGGGTCTGAATTCCAGCAGTTTCACAAACGAAAAACTTTTCTAAAGTTTTTCTCCATAAAGCATGCGAGATCAGCAATAGCAAGAATGCAAAAATTGAGCTAATATTTGAAGCTGTGGATAATGAGTGCTACCGTAAGGCATATGGATCCAGTAACAAATTTCGTGGAACTTGTGAATCCTAGTGGAAAGTATGTTCATGAACTCATTTTGACATTTTGCTTCATAACTTAGTCAAAAATGTTGCTATTCGAATGAAAAGCATATATTTAGATAGGTCTAAACATGTTCTAATGTTTGGTAGCATTTTGCTGACCTGAAATTTAGCTGAAGCATGTTGAGAGTGGCCAAAGCAGCCACCTCAACTACGAATTGTTGCAAAGAGAGAGCACCTTTCCCGCTGCTCAGTTGGCTCAGATGGTTAGAGTGTGCAGATGGTAGCCGCACGGTCCTGTGTTCAAGTCCCAGACCGAGCCTAACTTTTACTGAAGCCCGGAGTAGCGGGAAAAGGTTGCCTAAACACTGGTGGCCCTTGACGGTCCGTCAAACTCGATGGTGTAGGGATGTTGAGAGTGACCAAAGCAGCCACCTCAACTACGAATTGTTGCAAAAAGAGAGCGCCTTTCACGCTGCTGGGTTGGCTCAGTTGGTTAGAGCATGCGGACGGTAGCTGCAAGGTCCTGGGTTCAAGTCCCAGACCGAGCCTAACTTTTACTGAAGTCCCGAGCAGCAGGAAAAGGTTGCCTCACCACTGGTTGCCCTTGACGGTCCATCAAACTCGATGGGGGAGGGATGTTGAGAGTGGCCAAAGCAGCCACCTCAACTACGAATTGTTGCAAAAAGAGAGCGCCTTTCCCACTGCTCGGTTGGCTCAGTTGGTTAGAGCGTGTGGACGGTAGCCGCAAGGTCCAGGGTTCAAGTCCCGGACCGAGCCTAACTATTACTGAAGCCCTGAGTAGCGGGAAAAGGTTGCCTCAACACTAGCACAAAAAATCCAGAAAAACAAGAATTCAGCGGCCATATGTAGATGTAAAGAATTCTAATTACTTGCAATAGTGAACTATAATGTATGCCATAAAGAGTGTTTCAAAATCCGCTATCTAATCTAATTTCTACTGTAAGTTCTGAAGTCACAGGATCAAAGCATGTGACTCTCATTTCCATCAGTTTCAGAAACCAAAAAAATTTTCTAGTTTTTCTCCATGAGCTTTGTGAAATTATAAATTGCAAAGAGACAAAAATTGAGGTTAAATTGGCTGCATGTGAATGATGAGGACTACAGTAAGACATGGGAGTCCTGCAACGAATTTGTTGGAACTTGCGAATCTCAGAGAGAAGTGCAAGTCATTTCGCTTCATAACTTGGTCAAAAATGTTGATATTTGTATAAAAAACATATATTTGAATAGGTCTTAACATGCTCTATTCTTTAGTACTATTTTGTTGACTTAAAAATCAGATTCTGAACTAAAAACCAAAAAAATGAAATTCAATGACCATATAGATACGCAGGTCTTCTATTCTAAGTTTTTGAGTAGTGTTATTTCCTGACCCGAAGATTTTTAGTAAGACATAGGAATCCTGCAACTAATTTCCAGAAACCTGTAAATCTTAGAAACAAAATTTCCATGAAGTAAAAGCCATTTTGCCTGATAACGTGGTCATAAATGTAGCTATTTGAACGAAAAGCATATATTTCAATAGGTCTAAACGTAGTCTATCGTTTAGTACTATTTTGCTGACCTAAAAGTCAGCTTGAACACAAAAAATCCAAAAAAACTGAAATTCAATGACCGTAACATAGATGCAAAGATCTTCTATTCTAAATTCTTGCGACAGTGTGCTATAATGTCTTGCATAGGTCAATCTAATTTCTACTGTGATTTCTACAGTCACAGAATCAAAGCATCTTAAAATTTGAGAAACTCAAAAAGGACTCTGAATTCCAGCAGTTTCAGAGAAACCAAAAAAATTTCTAGTTTTTCTTCCAGAAACTTTGTTGAATTAGCAATGGCAAAAGGGATTAAATTTAATTTACATTGGCTGCTTCTGATTAATGAACACTACAGTAAGACATAGGAATCCTGCAACAAATTTCCAGGAACTTGCCAATCTCAAAGAAGAGAAGTGCAAATCGTTTTGCACCATAACTTCGTCAAAAATATTGCTATTTGGATAAAAAGCATATATTTAGGTAGGTCTAAGCATGCTCTATCGTTTAATACTATTTTGCTGATCTAAAAATCAGATTGAGCACGATAAAAATACAAAAAACTCAAATTCAATGAACATAACATAGATGTAAAGGAATCTAAATTCTTGCAATAGTGTGCTATATAGTTTTGCATAAGTCAAAGATTGCTTCAGCATCCAGTATTCAAAGGTTGTTTCAGCATCCACTAGAGGACCAAGAAGCCTAACACTTGAAATTTGAGGAACTCAAGATGTGACTCTGAAATCCAACAGTCTCAGAAACAAAAACATTTTCTAAATTTCTTTTTTTCTATAAGCTGGGTAATATTAGCCATAGCCAAAAAGCAAAAATTAAGGTTGCATTGGCTGCATGTGAATAATGAGTGCTACAGTAAGACAAAGGAGTCTTGAAACGAATTTCCAGGAGCTTGCAAATCTCGGAGAGAAGTGCAAGTCATTTTGCTTCATAACTTGGTCAAAAATTTCTCTATTAGAATAAAAAGCATATATTTCGATAGGTCTAAGGATTCTCTATCGTTTAGTACTATTTTGAAGACCTAAAAATCAGCTTCAGCACAAAAAAACCCAAAAAACTGAAATTCAATCACCATAACATAGCTGTAAAGATCTTCTATTCTAAGTTTTTTAGTAGTGTGGTATACTGTATTTCCTATGCTGAAGATTATTAGCTTGAGTATCCAATATTCAATCTTACTTTGTACTGTAACTCATGGAATCAGAAGATTAAATCAAGGCACTAGAAAATTTGAGAAATAATTTACTGATCGGCTGTGAATTCTAGAAGTTTTAGAAACAAAAAAAAGTCTCTAAAGTTTTTTCCTCAAAGCTTGTGAAGTCAGCAATAGCAAGAAGGCGAAAATTGGGGTAACATTTCCTCTATGGGAACAATGAGTGCTACAGTAAGACATATGAATCCTGTAACGAAATTCCTGCAACTTGTGAATTTTAAAGGAAGTAGGTTTATGAAGTAAAAAAATTTTGCCTCATAACTTGGTCAAAAATGTAGCTATATGAACGAACAGCATATATTTAGATAGGTCTAAACATTCTCTATCGTCCAGTAATTTTTTTGTAGCCTAAAAACTAGCTCAAATCTCAATAAAAGAAAAAAAAACTTTTTTTTTGTACAAAAAACCACCAAAAACTGACCAATCAATCCGACGATCATTTCGTCCAATTTTTCTATAGCCTCGTCGCAATAAGATTCCACGGTCGTTAATTCCGCCAGCACGTCTCGAACGTTCGATTCTTGGTCGACGTTGGACGCTCGACGTAGCGACCACGACCTCGACCTTTGAACTTTGACCCGTTGTTGTTCTTGACCATTGGCGTTTTTGGCGTTGACGTCCGACGTTTTGACGTTGACGCTGACGCCGCCCGACGTTTTTCCGTCGGGCCATTCGTTCATGCGCCGGACGTCCGAACACGTTTTACACGTCGGACATACGATGACGTCAGCAAGGCCGCCGGACGGCAACCGTCGACGATTTTTCGACGCCAAGAATAAAAGGCACGAACGGCAAATTTCGTGACCGCAGGGTAGAATTTTGCCGCGCTCCAAAGGACCCATGTGAACGGGGCATTCGACGTCGAAAAGCACGGCCAAATTGTCCATAATGGTAAGGATAGTATAGTAATTAGCGTTTATTATGTACGGAATATCGAACGATAGGGTTTTGGAAAAAATTTCCAAACAGTATAGGCTGCACTGTACAATAATTATAGATTTTTGTATAACAGTAACTAGGTAACGAACGAGATATGTACTACAATAGGGGGGGAGAGATGTGGAAATTTTTGTATCCAAATTTGGAACGTATATTATACAATACTGCGGGGTGTGCTTTTTTTCTCAAGAAAAAAACTAGCTCATGTTACAGGTCACGTGGCTGATTAGAATAAAGAACCTTGAGATGTGTTTTTTTTTTTATTATGAGGTTTCATGCTGGGACAATTACAAACAGGAAATTACTTTTGAGGCTCAATGATTCTTACGTTCGAAAAACAGACTGGACTCATGAAAAAGTGCAAAATGTTCGCATGAGCATGATGAAACCAGAAACATGGATATGTTAGGTGACATTCAAGACGCTAATCTTATCTATGAAAAGTTCGCTCTATATTTCCAAACTGTTATCAACCAAATCTGCGTGTTAGACACTTAACAAACTATGCACCCAGAAAAAATCAGGGTGAGCTGAATTTTAGCCTACGATCAACTGAAGCATGAGCCTATAGTCCGTTTTTCTTGAAATGCTTCTAAATAATAAAAGTGAAAAGCAAGTAGTATTACAGATTTTCACGATTTTCTAATGAACAACATACGATATAGGTCTGAAAATTTCTGAGCATATTAATGTCACCTTTAACAATTTTTCGAGTGAAAAATTTTACGATAAAAACTCTGTCTAAAAAATTTTAACGACAGTATTGATTTGTATCACTTTTCTATTTGGAAGCATTTTATAAAAGAAAGATTATAGTTCTGAGCCTAAGCCTGACGGCAGCCTGCTGTTGAGCCTTTCCATAAAGCTAAGCCTATGCATTGAAGTAAGCCTAAGTCCAAGTCCGATTCTAAGTCTAAACGTCCAATTCTGAGCCTATACCTAAGCCTAAGCCTCAATCTAAGCCGTTGCCTAAGAGTGGGCCTGATCATGAACCTCAACATAAGCAAAAGCTCGAGCTTAAACCACAACTTGAGTCTAACAACCCTAAGCCTAAGCCTGAGATGAAGCCTAACCTTAAGCCTAACCTTGAGCCTACGCCCGACCCTAAGGCAAAGCCGTAGCCAGCGCCAAAGCCTAAGCCTAACTCTAAGCCTAACTCTCAAATATTGAATACGACTCTGCCTGATCCTGAGTCTCAATACAAGCAAAATCTTAAGCATGAATCTATGCCTGAGTCAAGCAACCTTGAGTTTAATCCTGAGGATATGCCTAAGTCAAGGCCTAAGCAGGAGCCCAAGCCTAGGCCTAAGCCTAGGCCTAAGCTCAAGCCTAAGCCTAAGCCTAAGCCTAAGCCTAAGCCTAAGCCTAAGCCTAAGCCTAAGCCTAAGCCTAAGCCTAAGCCTAAGCCTAAGCCTAAGCCTAAGCCTAAGCCTAAGCTTAAGCCTAAGCCTAAGCCTTAGCCTAAGCCTAAGCCTAAGCCTAAGCCTAAGCCTAAGCCTAAGCCTAAGCCTAAGCCTAAGCCTAAGCCTAAGCCTAAGCCTAAGCCTAAGCCTAAGCCTTAGCCTAAGCCTAAGCCTAAGTCTAAGCCTAGGCCTAAGCCTAAGCCTAAACCTGAGCTCAAGTCTGAACCTAAGTCTGGGCCTAACCACAAGTCTAAGCTCAAGCCTAAGCTGACGTCTAAGTGTCGATCATACTGAAAACGAATGGGCTTCAAGCGAAGACTTTATCAGGACCTTATCTAGCCTACACAAAATCACTGAAATTTGCATAATTTTCATTCGAAAACATTTGGATATGGGCATCATTCTATCAAAACTCAGATTAATTGCGATGAAACTAATATTCCCCATGTGTTTCTATGTTCGGACAATGAAGAACAGAAAATGTTGATATCTGAAGCTTGATCGAATCGGTATATTAACAGATTTGCATAATTTATATTCAAAAAAGTTTATACGGCTTTAGCTCTACCAAAACTTGATCAGTTCTTATGAAAGTTATATTTTTAGAATCAGTCTGATCGACTCTACCAGAATTAAGTCAGTTTTCTACAGACACTTCGCATATTATCCCGAAAAGTCACATGACTCATTACGTTAAGGAATCTTCATGAGGTGTCATTTGTTGGCGGAAAAGGACATTTGATGCTCAAGAATTGACATTGATTGGCAGATTGTTTTGACGTCAGAATGATGGAATAGAATCTGAAAATGTGTACATATAAGGCAGTGAAAATGAAAAACATTTAATTCATATGTAGATGAACATCATACTACTAAAAACATAGACTGTGAAAATCTAGTTTGACGTCAGCAAGATAGTCTAACATTTGAAAAAGTGTGAAAATATAATACAAACGCTGTTCAGAATTTAATTCAGCAGCCAAATGTATGTATTAATCTTCAAAAAAACTAATTTGCATAATTTTTAGTCAAAAATGTCCGAAGTGTTATAATTCTATCAAAAATTTATCAATTTTGAGGGAAGTTATATTTTCAAAATCAGCATGTCGAACTCTATCAGTTTTTGTAGAAGCTACGCAGGATGATCGATAGGAGTCACGTGATGAATTACATCACAGGATTTTCAGGATACAAGGTATGACAATATGTGGCAGATTTCTAAGGCTTGATTAATATATGATATTGACAGGTATTTGCATAATTTTTAGTCAAGAAACTTTGGACGATTCTAAGTCTATCAAAGGGTTGTCAATTTTAATGACAGTTATTTTATGAAAATTATAATGTCGAGCTCTATCAGAAATCTAATTCAATATAAAATACAGTATCCGGGTTGTATGTTGCAGGTCACGTGACTGATTTAGTGGACATTCCTGGTGCAGAAAATGACCAGATGTAGTCTATTTTAGTTTTTTTGACGTCAGAAAGGAAAAAATTGTGTACTGCTCTAAAAATGAAAAACGCATAATTGTTATGCAAATGAGTTCCATGCTTACTGTAACATTCTATTATGACGTCAGCAAGATTATCCAATTCATAAAAATTGCATAATTGTGTGAAAAAGTATGTGGAATATCTAGTATCAGCAGAACACTGAAAAAATGTGTGTACTAAAACACCTCTTTTGGCAAAATTTATCGATTCCGAGTCATATGTTTCTCGATATAATTGTTTATTTATGATAATGCATATTTTTCCAATCCAAAACGTGCTTTAGGCTTAAAAATTCTAATCAATGACGTCAGTGTAGAAGCAAAAAACGATAATTAATGACGACATTGGATTATGTTATTTTGAAACAAAGCTAAAATTTTAGAGATCACAAAGATTATCCGGATTTTTGCTCCAATTATGTAAGCGAAAATCTGGATTTTTTTTCTGGAAAAATAATTGGTATTTTTATAAAAAGAGGAAAATGTGTTACGAATGGCATTTTTTTCCTACTCAGTAATTCGCAGGAATGTTTCGTTGCATTATTTTCTGCTCAGTTACAGTATACTTTACGAGTGGCCTACTTAACAATGATCAAGTTTTTGCAAGATTCAAGAGGTATGTGTGCACCAAAATGCCAGCTAGAGAAAATCAAGATCTCTCATTGAAAAGAATCAAGATCTCATCTTGAAGAAATGAAGATGTCATGTTGAAAAAATTAGCATCATATTTTTAGAAATTTCGAAAAAATCAAGACCCAATCCTGAAAAAAATCAAGATCTCATCTTGAAATACGTCAAGATCGCATCTTGAGGAAACTCAAGACTTCATCCTGAAAAAATCATCACCTCATCTTGAAGAAAAATCTCGATTTTATCTCGAAAAAATCATGATTTCATCCTGAGGAAAATCAAGATCTCACCGTGGATAAAATCAACATCCCATCTTGGAAGCAATCAAGACCCCGTCTTGAAAAAATCATGATCTCATCTTGAAAAAAAATCAATATTTCATCTTGAAAGAAATCAAGTTACTGTCATGAAAAAATCAAGATTTCATCCTGAAAAGATCATGATCTCATTTTGAAATAAATCGAATATCTCATCTTGAAAAAACATCAAGATCCTATCAGAAAAGAGTCGAGATCTACCCTTGGAAAGAATCAAGATCCCATCATGAATAAAATTAAGATCTCATCTTGGTGAAAATCAAGATTCAATCTTCAAAAAAACTTAAAATCCCGTCTTGAAAGGAATCAACATCCCATCTTGAAGAAGAAGTCAAGATCTTCTCTTGGAAAAAATCAAGATCTAATCGTAAAAAATCAAGATTCAATCTTCAAAAACATTTAGATCTTGCCTTGAAAGAAATAAACATCCCATCTTGAAAGAAATCAAGATCCCGTCGTGAAAAGTCAAGATCTGGTCTTTGAAAAAATCAAGATTTCATCTTGGAAAAAATCAAGATCTCACCCTTGAAAAAATCAAAATTAAATCTTGAAAAAATTAAGATCCCGTCTTGAAAAGAAAAGGATCAAGAGCCAATAAAAAAACATCCGGATCTCATCTTGAAAAAAGTCAAGATTCCCATGCATGAAAGTAAACCAAGATCCCATCATGAAAAAAAATCAGGATTCTATCCTGAAAAAAATCGAGATCCCTCCTTGATAAGAACTATACTGTGTTTAAATAATCATGATTCCATCTTGAAGAAAAGCCAAGATGAGCGGCACATCAGAGGATGAAATGTCTTGAAACTGTCCAACCCAAAGTGTTTGCTCCGCCTCCTATGTTTACATATACGTCAAAAATGCTTATTTTTCACCCAAAATTCAGTGATTTCGAAAAATGATCTAAATTTCGGACTTTGTTTTTTGTTCTATGGTCATTCCCTACTTGCTCAGGAACCCGCAGAAGAAACAAACAAATTTGGATTGCTTTCCGAAATTACTTCATTTTGGGTGAAAAAGCTACACTTGTGTTGTGTTTTTTGAAAAAATTTTGAAAAATAAAATTTTTTCATGCAAAACCAACACGTGCATCCGATTCCTCGTGCAAAATAACCTCCACCTTTACAACCTCCTATAAAAACCCTCCTTAGAAATCCCTGACTTCAGTATGTATAAACATAAGGGGCGGAGCAATGGTTTCCGATTGGCTAGGTTTAAAAATGTTCTTCCTATGATGTGCCGCCCAACTCAATTTTTCAAGGTGAGATTTTTATATTTTTCATGATGGAATCTTGATTTTTTTAAGATATGAACTTGATTTTTTCGAGGTAGAATCACGATTTTTTCAAAATGAGATCTTGATATTTTCGAAATTGCATCTTGATTTTTTCAAGATTGAGTATTGATTTTTTTCGAGATGGGATCGTGATCTTTTTCAAGATAAGATCTTGATTTTTCTCAAGATAGAATCTTGATTTCTTCAAGATGGGAACTTGATTTATTCAAAGCGGAATTATGATTGAGCTTTTCAAGATGGAATCTGGATTTTCTCTAGATGGAATGTTGATTTCTCTCAAAATGGTATCTCGACTTTTTTCAAGATGGGATCATGAGTTTTTCGAGATAGGATCCTGATTCTTTCAATGTGGTATTTCGATTTGTTTTCAAGGAGGTCTTGATTTTTTAAAAATGGCATCTTGACGTTTTTAACAGATGAGATCTTGATTTTCGCAAGGTGGGATCTTGATTTTTCAAAAATATGACACCTTGCTTTGTTTTCAAGATGAGATTTTGATTTTTTCAAAGGTGGTATCTTTACCTTTTACAGATGGGATCTTGATTTTTTCAAGATGAAATCTTGGCTTCTCCAAGATAAAATATTGATCGTTGATTTGATTTTTTTCAAGATATGAACTTGATTTTTTCAGGGTGGAATCATGATTTTTTTAAAAATGAGATTTTGATTTTTTCAACATTGAATCTTGATTTTCTTCAAGACGGTATCTTGATTACCTTCAAGATGGTATCTCGATTTTTCTTAAAATAGAATCTTGATTTCTTAAGATGGAAACTTGATTTTTTCAAGCCCGAATCATGATTGATCTTTTCGAGATAGAATCTTGATTTTTTCAAGATAGGATCCTGATTCTTTCAATTGGTCATTTTGATTTGTTTCCTAGGTGAGGTCATTATTTTTTTAAATCGTATCTTGACCTTTTTACAGATGAGATCACGGTTTTCGCCAGATGAGATCTTGATTTTTAAGAATGTGACACCTTGCTTTGTTTTCAAGATGAGATCATGATTTTTTCAGAGATGGTATCTTGACCCTTTTACAGACGGGATCTTGTTTTTTCAAGATGGAGTCTTGGTTTCTTCAAGACGAAATCTTGTTGTTTTTTTTTCAAGATGGAATCTTGATTTTTTTTTGAGATGAAATCTTGATTTTTCAATTTTTTTTGTCAGTTTTGAATTCACGACCATTTTATAGAAAACAGACTTTCGTCTTTACACATTTTCCCACTGAATTTGCATATTTCACAACAGGCAAAGCGGCCTGATCGTGGCCGGCACGCAGGACAACTGCACAGTGACATGCCTGCAACCCATGTTCGTACTAAATTCAGCTTATTTCACATCATCCGGGATGCTCAATTTTTCGTACGTGATCAGTCAACAAGGAAATTTGACGTCCTTGTGCGCGTAAGAACCTTCGTTTAATTGTTTTTCCACCTTCAAAAATGTCCATTTTCAGGACAACAGTTCCGGTCTACGGTTGCCTCAAACAATGCACGGCCAGTGCGTGGAAGAACGTTGTGGCCGTGCAGTTGGCATACATGAATAATACATTGTGCAGTGGCACATTGAACACTGGTAAGTGGCTGGTTGTGAAAATATGAGAATCAAGATTACAGGAAACTCACACTTTCACAATTTACGTACGACAGAAATCCACAAACTGCCGTAGAAAACACTCTTGTAGAATAATAATCTCTAATGATTGACGGTTTGACTTACTCTTAGGCTTAGGCTTAGGGTTAGGCTCAGGCTTAGGCTTAGGCTTAGGCTTAGGCTTAGGCTTAGGCTTGGCTTAGGCTTAGGCTTAGGCTTAGGCTTAGGCTTAGGCTTAGGCTTAGGCTTAGGCTTAGGCTGAGGCTTAGGCTTAGGCTAAGGCTTAGGCTTAGGCTTAGGCTTAGGCTAAGGCTTAGGCTTAGGCTTAGGCTTAGGCTTGATCTTAGGCTTAGACTTATGCTTAGGCTTAGGCTTAGGCTTAGGCTTAGCTAAACCTCAGGCTTGGCTCAGGCTCAGGCTTAGGCTCAGGCTCAGGCTCAGGCTCAGGCTCAGGCTCAGGCTCAGGCTCAGGCTCAGGCTCAGGCTCAGGCTCAGGCTCAGGCTCAGGCTCAGGCTCAGGCTCAGGCTCAGGCTCAGGCTAAGGCTCAGGCTCAGGCTCAGGCTCAGGCTCAGGCTCAGGCTCAGGCTCAGGCTAAGGCTCAGGCTCAGACTCAGGCTCAGGCTCAGGCTCAGGCTCAGGCTCAGGCTCAGGCTCAGGCTCAGGCTCAGGCTCAGGCTCAGGCTTAACCATAGACTTAGGCTTAGGCTTACGCAAAGGCAAAGGCAAAGGCAGAGGCAGAGGCAAAGGCAAAGGCAAAGGCAAAGGCAAAGGCAAAGGCAAAGGCAAAGGCAAAGGCAAAGGCAAAGGCAAAGGCAAAGGCAAAGGCAAAGGCAAAGGCAAAGGCAAAGGCAAAGGTCAAGGCAAAGGCAAAGTCAAAATCAAGGCTGAGGCTGCACGAATAATAGAACGTGCTTTCCTTTATATTATTACTTTCAAACCGGAGTTTTCTCACCATATGTTTCTCTGAATGACCACTCAAAGTCGGACTACAGTGGTACCCCTAGCACAATTGGCCAATCAGATTCAGGCGGTTCCCACTGACGCAACAGCTGTGTTATGTATGAAAAGAGTTTTTTGGTCCTACTGCGAAATTATCTTCATCAAAGTTGTGCTTTAGGGACGTTTGCATCAATAATTCCATACGAACTTACACTTGAGAAACAACCATTTCTTTACAATTTCAGAAAAAATTACGTTTTAGGGAATCATGACTCTACCCCTGAAATGTGAGTAACTAGAATCATGGGAGAGACGCAATTTCATTGCTATCATGTTGATCAAAGTCAATGACAGATTTAAACTGATTTTAGCCGCAGCTTATTGTAAATGATACAAAAATAGTGTAAAATTGCTTTTTTGTTTCTTCTATACTTTAGCTCTACATAAGTTGAAGGGAAAAAATCAAAGTGTGGAAAACCAGGCATGGAAACAGAAACAAAACGTGTAATACACTTGCTCAAATAAATTTATTGTCTGACATGCTGATAGATGTAAAAATTTGCATCTTCAAGTCGTTAATACTTAGGGCAATAGCTACTAGAACTTGATTACTTGCAAAAAACCTATATTCTGTCAATTTTAATTTTTTCATGTAGTTTATTTAGAGCTACAGTATAAAAAAGTTAAGAAACAACTTCATACGATTGTTGTATCAGCTAAAGTAAGCTGTCACACTTAATTATGATTTTAAACTGTTAGTGAATTCGATCCCACTGCTTAACAATAAAATTGAGTCTCTCCAATGACTATAGTTACTTAAATATCTAGCGGATGAGCATGCTATATGGTCATGGTTTTTGACAAAAACAATAAACTAAGAACTCTCCCAGACGTTTCACCAGATACTCGCCAGAACTTTCACCAAACCTCAGGCAGAACACCTTGGCACGTACCTCAGGAGATCCTACCCAAGTCTCCACACCTAAACCTATAATCTCCTCCATTACGCTCACAAAACAATACACTTACAGGTTCAATGTGTATTGGGTGACGACGTGCGACGCCAAACAAAAATAATAATAATAACAAAAATATTATAATTAGGGCAATGGCGGCGATGCTCCATAAAACCAAATAAACAATGACAACAATGATAAACAAACATAAAAAACGCGAAACAGTGGCCACATATATCTATGCAAATATTCTTTTTCTTCTTGCCACTTTTCACCGCGTCCAACCGCCTGCGCACCGATGCCGGAAGCTGAACACGTGCACCTGAGGCCACCCCAACATTTTATAGGGTAACATATGGTAACATACAAAATTCCACCCATATGATTGATGTTTCAACCAATCCATGGGTTCCCAACCCGGCCATCTTTGTTAAGCCCTAGTTCGAATGGTCACACCTACCACGACATTATCCAGTGGAGAGACAGCTCCAGCGCCACCCAGGATGCCCTTCAACAGAGGTGACCATACCAGGGGCCTCGCTTTTGCTCAAAGGAATGTGTTCCGGACTCTCCAATTTTTGTTGAGCCCTGGTCAGGATGTTCACACCTACCCTGACATAGGCCAGTGGTGAAACAGCCCTGGCGCCAGCCAGCCAGACCTTCAACACTGGTGACTGTACCAGGGCTCCTCTGTTACTCCAAGGGGGAGTAACGTTGTATGGTAACATACGACATTCTACCCATAGGATTGATCTTTCAGTCAATCCAAAGGTTGCGAACCCGGCCTTTTTTGTTGGGCTCTGGTCGGAATGGTCACACCTATTCCGACATTGGCCAGTGCTGGGACAGCTCTGGCGCCACCTGGGAAGTTCTCTAAAAATCATACAACAAAATGCATGTTTTTTGAAATTGTAAGGAAACACTTGATTTTCAAGCTTAAGTTTATACGCTAAAATTTTTGCATATCCCCTGAGTCACAATCTTGGCACAGATCAGTTTGATGTAGGACCAAAAAAATTTTTTCATGTAACACAAGTATGTGATGCGGTCGGGCATGAACCATGAATGGGCTGCTCCTGGAATGTCACGTCACACTAGCAGGCCACAGTCCCACTTGCCCATTAGGGTAAGGGAGAGCTTCAGTTCAGTGACTTCTGATCGCTGATTGAACCAGTTTATTGTAGTCAACTAGAAGAAAATTCAAATTATGTTATTTTTGTTAAAATGTGGTTTATACGTATTTTTAGCATAAAAGTCAACCTAATTTCGAAACGGTAAGGCAAAAAAATGCCGGAATATAGAAAAACGGAAGAAGGGTCAGAATTTAGTTGTTTTTCATTAATTTGCTTTTGACAGTTTTCTAAAAAGTTTTATTGATTCCTAATTGTTAATGTGCTCCTAAAGAATAATTAACATTCATTTATGCTTACATTTCGTGTATTAATTTATTTAGATATCCAAAAGTAAAACAAGATTTGATTTAAGGGATGGAAATCGGCAGAATATAGAATTTTTTCACAAGTTGGTTCCCTTTAAAATATTGCTTCTGACTTACATTTTCAGACTCCTCACGATCCCAGTTATTCAGATCAGTGCAAAAACCCTGCCGCTCGATGCATCCAGAGACCAATTTGCACATGCATATTTAAACATATCTCTTATAGCAACTGTAGTGAAAATTGCCAGCATCTTCGAGCCCCAAATCTGGTCCATCAGCATATTGATCTAATGCCTATACTACTGCACAATTGTGGCAGAAGCTACCAATAATGTGCCTTTAAAAGCTCTGCTGGTAAACCAACTAGCAGCTTAATTTCGAAGAGCCTCAACAGGACGTGGGCCATGGGCCTGCCCATGTGCTCGGCGATGCGCCCTAAGCCTAAGCCTGAACAAAAATTTAAAGACAGCACAAACGTCTAATCACTGATTACAGAATAGATTACACACAGAGGTTGAAAAGTGCTGCAGTGCATTCTCGAGATCGACAATTTATAGAGTAGCCTTACAGTAAAACTGCACAATCACAGTTTGTCAGGCATAACCTGCTGATTTTCCTGTGATTTCAGAATGTCATTTACGACAATCTTTGCATGATGAAATTTCCCGATTTATTATGTTTCACTACATGACATGCAAGTTCAAATTGTAAAACATTTGAAGTGCATATGATCAACACATACTGTATATCAGTATAGATTTTCATCAATTTTACATCAATTTTTAGCATCCAATTTTCGTCCCAAGCCAACTCGATTTCTCGCCCCTGACTCAATTCAGAAACCTAAAAAAATTCAGACATTATTTTTGAAGTCATCTGAGTAGCGTTTACGAATGGGTTCCCGGAATTTTACTACATCAATTTTCAATTTAATTTGGCCGATTTTTTTGGCAGCCTAGATAAATCGCAAAATTTGATGCAGAATTTTTGATCTAAATGTTATAAAATCCGGGTAAACTCCATTAAAATATTAGAAGTCTGAAAAATTATAGAGCAGGTTAATTGAAGGGCAGGCTATTTGAAAAAAGAAAACGCATTTTTTAGTCATGATTGTGCTCCGAGAAACTGAAAAAGAGCCAAAAACTATAATTCTTGTAACAAAAACCCCAAAAAACCTAGGCTTGTCCAGAAACCTTTTTTCCTCATTGTTAACAACATAGCACGTAATAAAATTTTCTTATCAGACGCACTGAACACCGGAAAATGCATTTCGCAAGTACAATCGTTCATACAATTCCGATGCCACGCAATTTGTAAGCTCGAATCCGTGACCGGCGCCAATTGGTTGTACGGGACGTACCATAGCCTGGGCGACATATCCATACCGGCCTACACTCCAGCTCAATTGTACGCCGCCGTGCAAAAATTGCATTGCATGTAAGGTCATACCTGTAAGGGGTTCGACCAGCTGGGGGGAAGGGATAAACCGAAACTTTTTGGGTGGGGGTCCCGAAATTTCCAAAATTTTAAGGAGGGGGGTCGAAAAGACCAAAAAAAAATTGAAAGAAATTTCGAAAATTTTCCCAAGAAAGGCCAAAAAAGCCACTTTTTTCGTAATCTTTTCAATTTTTTTTCGTTTGGAGGGGTTGGGTATAGGGTTGACCAAGCCGGGGGTGGGGATCCCCCTACGACCCCAATCACAGGTATGTTTAAGCTCGTGAGAATTTGACGTCAGAAGAATGATGCTGACGTCACAAATGACGTCATATTTTTGGGCGTTAGAGATAAACGTGTTAAGTACTAGAAAATTCCATATTGAAAGGAATTTAGGATGACGTCAGCAAGCATGAGTTCATTGCTGACCTTGAGGTGAACGCTCCATTGTCAAATAGAGGCATGCTCAGCACAATAAGAATTTCATCATGACCTCGACAAATACGAATCAAAGTTGATTTGACGTCAGCAAGGAAAACATTTCTATCAAAAAGATTGTTACAGGATGGCATGAGTGACGTCAGCAAGTAAGGGCTTGGGAATTTGACGTCAGCACATTGATTGAAGTGACAGAGATTGAAGGCTATTAATGTCTTCCTGACGTCAAAATCAGTGTTATCATTTCAATGTAACTCCATGATTGCCCTAATGTTTGCCGCAATGATTGTTAGAGTAGAAACTTGATGGCTGCACATGATTTTCGATAAATATTTCATGATATTTCACGACAAAAAAATGTTTATGATGACGTCATCGAACATAGATCCCTTAAAATTTGACTCTGTACAATGTGTAACATGTTGCTGACGTCAAAACTGCATACTTAACCAATATGTCATATTGGAAAGACCCCATTGACGTCAGCAAGCACGAATTGAAGCAAACACGTCAATCATCCTGTATCAATCATAGATTTTTGTTTGGATAATTCTCACTTGTTTCAGTTACGTAGCTTGCATGTCCAACTGTGCTAAACCAGTACTCGATGTGGAATGCGGCGTCAAAGCGTTTAACGTTACCCGCAGTGTTATAGGCAATGTTTATGCAACGTTGGCTGCTGACGGTATCGGTTTTTTCAATTGGGCGCCAATATGCCGCGATTTGATCGTGAATTAGGAAAATCCGTTAAAACTCATTTATCACCAATTATATTTTTTAGTCGATTATTCTTTGTATGAAAATGTGTAAGTTTTCAAGTCTGTAAGACTCGTATAAATTCAATAAACAAATTTAATTTTCACAACACAATACTGAACTGAACTGAACTGAACTGAACTGAACTGAACTGAACTGAACTGAACTGAACTGAACTGAACTGAACTGAACTGAACTGAACTGAACTGAACTGAACTGAACTGAACTGAACTGAACTGAACTGAACTGAACTGAACTGAACTGAACTGAACTGAACTGAACTGAACTGAACTGAACTGAACTGAACTGAACTGAACTGAACTGAACTGAACTGAACTGAACTGAACTGAACTGAACTGACCTAACTGAACTGAACTGAACTGAACTGAACTGAACTGAACTGAACTGAACTGAATTGAACTGAACTGAACTGAACTGAACTGAACTGAACTGAACTGAACTGAACTGAACCAAACTGAACTGAACTGAACTAGACTAAACTAGACTGATACTAGACTGGAGTCAAATGAATCTAATTGAACTCAAATGTCAACTGAGTTCAAATAAATCCATGTGACCTTGACTAAACTCAACAGAATTCAACTGAACTCAACTCAATTCAACTAAACCCACAAGAACTCATCTGCTCTTGAATGAACTAATCTGAACTCAATGACCAACTAAGTTTATGTAAATTCAACTGACTCAGCTGAATTTAACTGTTCTCAATTGAGTTGAAGTAACACCTAATGAAGTAAAGTGAACTATTTATATTGAATTCCTGTACATATGTAAGACTAAAACAAACCATCCTGAACTAAACTGGTCTAAGTGAACCAATTAAGTCTGAATAAATCTTTGCGTGGTCCAGATGAATTGAAATGGACTGATTTGAGTTGACTTGAAAATCACATTGTGACTGAGTCAACTTGTATAACAACGTCTTCTGTTGATTGAAAATTCTAAATTGGAAATATCCAAATTTATGTCACTATTGTAAGGTAGAGTTCAAGTGACAAAAAACGTAGAACTGAATTAGTGTTGACTTCAACCGATGGTTGCAATGAGGTTATTATCTGATTCACTTTTTTGTACCATACAGCCGTTTTGTGGATGCAATTATTCGTGAATGCTTTCCACGTGACAGTATTAAGTCATCAATGTTGTTATCTCTCGTATTTAAGTATAAAAAATTGCATTGTACCGATTTCCATCGAGTACAAAAATATTGACTCAAATTAAAATGATTGATTCATTCTGGAATGAGTAAATTAAAATGTATCGATAATGATCAATCATTTTCATACTTAAAATGCAGGTTGGAAGCTGTAACTACCAGGTTCCAGATTTGTGATTGTGTGTTTGTGTCTGTTCACATTTTCACTGTAAAAACTGTATTTGATTCCATATTCCTTAAGAAACACTGTCAGTAGTTCAATTATCATATTCTTCTAGGACTTCCAGAGGATTTTTAAAATGTATACAAGGAAGTGCGGATACAAGAGTGATAATTATTTTTACTTTCTTTTGTGTCCTGATACTTATAAACTTATCATTAATTTTATTGCATCATATAGCTCAGCTATGAACACATTATGACCTCATGTAAAAACGTAAGCCATTAGTGAAACTGGGTCACATCGGCCATGAAATTACTACCATCACTTTTACAGTTGTAAGATTTTTGTTTCTATTTGAGCTGCTTTAATTCATCCTTCCTGAAATAAAGTTTAGTATTATCTGGAGTTGAACCATTGCGGGAACAGGTGAATTGTTCTTAAGGCTGATACAGCTGCTGTTGGATAAAGTTATTATGATGTGAAGTAAGTATGCCCAAATCCACATGGCCAGACCATCAGAATATTAGCGCTCAGTGAGAGGCTCAAACCCTCGACCTTCTGCATACAAGGCAGATGGGCGTGCTAACCAAGCCACGTTTGATGGTTTGGAAATTGTGGTTAGAGTGGTGGTGGTGAATGTTGGGCATGCCATTTAATGAACAGCCAGACACACCACAACAAAATTCACCCCCCCTTTGCTGAGGAAGGGCCCTTGGTACAGTCACCAATGTCATATGCCCAAATCCATGTGGCCCGTGCCTCAGAAAAATCGCACTTGGTGAGGAGCTCGAACCCTAGACCTTCTGCATACTACCAACTGTGCTAACCAAAGAGTGCAGTGCATGCCAAATGATGAACAGCCAGACCCACCACTGCAATGCAACACGCCCCCTTTGAGAAGGAAGGGCCACTGGCATGGCCACCAATGTCACTGCTACAACACCCCTCTACTCTTCCTGGAAGGAAATGCTCCTGGGCCCAGTTGCACAACTGTTACCTTCAACAAAGGTTCCACCTTTGCAGGTAGGTTCGACCTTCACTGCAACCTTCCCGTTGCACAACAAAACTTGAAACGAAGGTAGGACCTTCGTCGAAGGTTCGACCTTCATTCACTGTGTAACGCGAAGGCTCAAACTAGAGCTGCCCTTCGTGCGAACAGCTTTTCGGCAATATTTAACCATTAATCTATGGCGAAGATAGCTTATTCTTGGCCTTAATCTGCATTTTATGTGTTTTTTTCCTTTTGTAACCTTTTGTAACCTCACTAATCCATGCAAAATAACAGAAACAGCTTTACTTGTGGATCGGAATGCAGCAAAGATTCGACCTTCGCTCTGATTGTGCAACCCGAACAAAGGTCATACCTTGGAAGGTTTTACCTTGGCTGGAAGGTACGACCTTCTGCAAAGGTTCTACCTTCACGAAGGTAACAGTTGTGCAACTCAGCCCTAGTATGTTCACCAATGTCCTATGCCCAAATCCACATGGCCAGCATGTCGGAAAAATATCGCTCAGTGAGAGGCTTGACTCCTCGACCTTCTGCATACAAGGTAGATGTGCTATCAACTGTGCTAACCAAGTCACGTGGACGGTTAGGAAATTGTGGTTGTGGTAGTGGTAAGTGTGGGGCATGCCATGTGAGGAACAGCCGAATGCACCACTACAATATGAACTAAGTATGAATTTTCAATTCTTCTTCCCATTATTAATTTGATCATACTCTGATTTTTGAATCTGAAACTGTCAAAACCATTTCTGTTGTAAGAGTTATCCTAAAAAGAATCTTTGCCTTTCTGCCTAAAATAACTATATTAGGAATGTGGTTTTAAGCTATGTGAATCATGTAAGAAAAGTTTCTTTGCAGCGTCATAAATTTCAAGACTGTGTTGGGGTAATGTTTTTGAGTGCACATGAGAATATTACAAGGACCTCAAGTTTGACTATTGGGGAATAATGTAGATTAGAATAGAAAAAGTATGTATGACACTATGAGATAGTGCTTCTGGTTCATGTAAAATTATCAGCAGGTGTTCAGGCAACCTGTACATGTTACTCCAGTTTCCATTAGAAACTAGGGTTGGTCAAGGAATGTAACTCTCAACCTCGTGGCTACCATCCACATTATGGCATTCCTAATAACTGCTCTAGTCAGCCATCCATGGACGTGACTCATCTTAACACAAACTAAATAAATTGTCCAAATTTCTTCTAAAGGAAGTTTTCAAAAAAAAGAAGAGCAGTTTTTGTGAAACTAGTACTAATCAAAAGTCCTTGAAAAGTGCTACAAACTGAGTTGAAAGACACATCTGCGCAGGAAGTATAGAAAAGATACCCATGTACAAAACATAGGCATCGAAGTATACAACCTTAACTGTGTGGGCGATACAGGGGGTGTAGAAAGTATGGTCGACGATCCAAATTCGTATAATGTGCGGAGCCATCCAAGGCATAAAGAATTTACAACCATAGCTTTACGATACAAAATTCGACCCCCTTGTAGAATGTACACTTAAAGCTATATACAGAAATTATATGGGATTTTTTGGAGTGAAGCTTCTAAAGTTTCTAAAAAGTCAGCAACTTCATTGGTCGGCAGTTCAAAGCAGCAGGTAAGCTGCTACTTGCCTAAGGTCGTAGGTTCAGGACCACCAAGCATTGGAGTTGTATGCTAAAAATCGTAGATAAGGGGAGTACCTTAATCTGGGTTCTCCTTGTGATGTGGTGGTCTAGTGGTGAGGACATCAGCCTGGACTGCAGGTAACCCAGGTTCGACTCCTGGCTTCATCCAATTTTTCAAGTATTCTATTACGCCTATGTTTTGTACATGTGGGTATCTTTTGTGTACCCCCTGTACTGGCCCCTGTAAGTGCTAAACCTTTTAGCCTTTCTTTGTGAAATTCTGTTATATTTTTTCTTTCGGATTAGGACATCGACTAATTGAACTTTGTATCTGTTAATTATTCTCTACAGTTCTTCACCAATTCTATTTCACAAAATTTAATATTGAGGGAGTTTTGGTACTACAGTAGGATTAATGATTTTTTCAATGAATCACGAATGACGTCAAATAGCACTTCTGGAAACACTCTGCTAACCAACCGAACTATCCAAATTTGCAACAGTTCGTAGTTCAGGAGGCTGCTTTGGTCACCCTCAACACAAGACATCTGGATTGAGGATTTGGTACTATAAGGAAACCATCGTGGATATAATGATGTTATAAAATAGTTCATAAATTTTCCGCCTAATGACTTTTTATGGGTTCCATAATATGACCTTTTATGTCCTATATACATTCACAGCATTAAGGTACATGCCTTTATGATTCTTGAACATCCACACTTACAATGGTCATTCAACTGAGTATATTTGTAAGAGTTAACCTTGGTACCATTTTTCGCATTGTCTCCTTGTAACACATGGTAAAATTTTTGGAAAAAAAAATTTTCCATGGTTCTAGACCTTGACGCCCATTCAAAATTTTATTCGCCTTCAGAATTCTTACAATGCTATAACTTTCACATGTATCCAGTGACGCATAAAAATGTTTATACAATATTCCCAGGTTTGTGTTGATATTTTAGTCACGTGATGTATGTACAAAAAAAACTTATGTCGAAAAATGAGACTAATTAATAGAAAACTGGTCGGCTCTGGGTTAGTCACAACAAAAAAATTTTTGGATATGTTGATTTGGAGTAGGCGAAAAATAATTTTTTTCCAAAGTACACTTATTAATCAGGAGAGAACAGGTTTTCTCTATTTTCAAGCGCTTTAAAAAGTAGGTTTATTGCCCAACAATAATCATAATTCCTTCCTCGGATAGTGGATTTGTCGATTTTTCCCAAAAACAACGCTAGCAAGGATGTCGGTTACGGCGATTATTTTTGGTGAGTGCTTAATTTTATAGCAGCATCTACAGTATTATGATCTATTCGCACTTGTTCCAGGTTTATTTATTGTACAAACATTTGCATATACTGTGATCAAAGTTGGGGATGAAGTTTCGTCGAAAGCTGCTCAGGTTGCCAAAACATCGCTGAGAAAAAAGAGGTAATTTTTTGAAGAATCCCAAAAGACTGCACCATTTTTTCAGTGTATAACAAAAAATTTTAAATTTGATTTTTTAACAGAATTTTAAGTTATGAAAAGTTTCGATTCATGATTGGCATCACATGTAAGAAAACTCATGGTGTGAAATGATTTGGTTGGATTCATTCGAGTTGGATTTTTAGTCTGATGTGAAATTTCATGCACTTTAGAATATACATGGAAGAGAACATAGAAAAGAAGTTGAATCAATGGACTGGATAGTCTGCACTGAAAATTCCGTGGAGCATTTCTGAAAAAGTGATTTATTTGGATCATAATGTGATATGTATGACATTGATTCCATTTTTTAATTTGAACGCATGATCTTGAGCTTCTTACAGAGTAATTGCTGCTGCACTTACACTATTTAACGTCACACATTTTGCATTCGCATTTAACCAGGATTATTTCCTGTTTGACATCTTAACAGATCATTTAACATTACAAAGATCATTTCAAATTTCGACATATCAATTTGGATTTCACATTTCACCAGATCGTTTCACAGTTTACCAGCTCATTCAAGATTTCGCCAGATCCTTTTACATTTGAGTAGATCATTTAGTATTTAACATTTAATATTTCACTTTTTTACATTTAAAATTTCACTAGATCATTGTACATTTAATCAGATCATTCCGCATCAAATCAGTTAAGTTTTCAATCAATAATTTGACACATTGCTTCACCACATATCATTTAAAATTCCACCAGATCATTCCATATTCCATGAGATCATTCCACATTTTCATAAATTAGATAATTTGCATTTCACAGTTTACCAGATTATTTATAATTTTATCAGATCATTTCACATTTCATCAAATCAATTCAACTTCACCAGCACATTTGACGTATCCCATTACACCATATCCTTTATAATTCCACCAGATAATTCCACGTTGTCATAAATTATTTTGCATTTCACATTTTAACAGATCATTTCACATTAACAGATTATTGCATTTTTCATCAGACCTTTTCACCTTCAACTAGATCATTCTACATTTCACAAGATCATTACACATATTACCTTCTACATTTACTAGATCATTTCAGATTTTAACAAATTATTTAACATTTAAAGATCATTTTACATTGAACCTTGCATTTCACAGATATTTTTACATTTTACATTGCAAATATTATCAGATCATTTCATATTCAACCGTGTGTAACTTCACATTTTACATTCAATCAGATTTCTATACATTTTATTTTTCTAATTTAACCAAAGAATTTCGTTTTTCTCCAGGGAACTTGGCATTTTATATTTCTTCATATCAATTCACATTTTACATCCGACAACCCATCGCCAGATCACTCAAAATTTTACCAAATTAATTCAATTTTTGTCAGATCATTTAACACTTTGCATTACACCAGATTTATTATGATTCCAAGAGATAGTTTCACATTCTATTGGGTGATTCAAAATTTTCATAGATTATTTTGCATTTTACAATTCAGAAGATCATTTCACATTAAGAGATTACTTTACTTTTCATCGGATATTTTCACATTCCACAAGATAATTCATTTATATAAAGATCATTCCCATTAACCAGGTTATTTAAGATTTGATTAGATAATTTAATGTTTAACCAGATTATTTTACATTTAACCAGACCATTTTACATTCGAGCTGGTTACTTCACATTTTAAATTTCAGCAGATAACTTCATAATTTATAATCCGCTAGGATACTACACATTTTTGATTTGATATTTTCCAGACGTTTTCACACTTATATCATTTTACAAGTTTCAGTATTTTGAATTCCACGTTTCATCAAATGATTTTATATTTCACAGCATTGTTACACATTTTATGTGCCACATTTAATCAGATTCTCTAACATTTTATCACATTTCACATTCCAGGAATAATTTTACATTTCACATGTCATAAGATCACTACATTTTTTACATCCTGCAAGTAAACAACTCTTTTGATATATTATTAGATCAATTCACATTTCACCACAGCAGTTAACATTTTATCAGATAACTTTGAATTTCTGTGAATCATTTTGCATTTCGAATATCACCTTACCTCAGATTTAATCACATCAGATTAAGATTTTTACATTTCATCATATAATTTCACATTTTACATTTCATCAAATCACTACAGATTTTTCACTTTACATTCAGCCATATTTTTTCAGATTGCGCCAGATCATTTTACATTTCACCAGATTACTACACATTTTACATTTCATTTAACCATATAATTTTAAATTTCATTAGGTTATTCTACACTTTACATTTAATCAGACCACCTTACATTTCATCAGATTACTTTACATTCCATTAGTTTACTTTACATTTGTTCAGACAATTTCAACTTCACGTTTTACATTTCAACAGATTACTGCTCATTTTACATTTCACATTTAACCAGATAATTTTGACTTTCATTGAACCGATTTGCATTTTACACTTCACAATTGATCAGATCGCTTTACATTTTATCAGATAATTTCAACTCCACATTTACATTTCACCAGATCATGTCACATTCCACATTTAATCAGATCATCTCACATTTAACCGGATAATTTTACCTTTCCATTTCATAACATAGTTTCACATTCCATGAGATAATTTTACATTTTTGCATATCACTGGACGTTTTATATTCTATCAGATCACTGCACACTTTACATTGATTATTTAAATACATCCTATGAAATTTAAATAAAAACCTTCCCATTAAACACGATCAATCTGCATTTTACCATATTATTTAATATTTAATTAAATTACTCCGCATTTAATAGAATAATTCTACATCAGACATTTTTAGATATCATCACATGATGAAACATGTGGTCAGATCACTTCATGTTATACATTTCAGCGGATAATTTTCCATTAAACAATATAATTCTACATTTCACTAGATCATCCAGCATTTCACCAGGATATTTACCATTTAGTAAACTTATTTCACATCCACCTAGATAATTTTACTTTTTATATTCCATCAGATCATTCCACACTTCATCACATAATGTCACATTTGATCAGGTTACTCCATGTTTTACATTCCACCACATTTTAACCACTTCACATATACTAGATGACTATACATTTTACATTCCTCATTTAAACATATCCTATAAAATTCCACCAAATTAGTTCACACTAAACAAGGTAACTCCACATTTAAGCAGATCCTTCCACATTTTGCCAGAGAAGTCTTCAACACAATCCACTAGATCTATGAGAACTATAGTCTGCTTTTCTTAAAATGCTTCCGAACAATGAAAGTGGAAAGCAAGTAGTATTTAAGATGCGATTTCTGAGAAATTCTACCTTATGCTCCAATTGACCTATGATAAGTTGAAAATTAATCATATCTGAAAAAGAGATATTTTGAGTAGTTTTACATGCTGAGTATCGTGACAGCATTCATTTTGCGCAAAAATCAAAATTCACATATCTACAGTAATCCAAAGTTGGGAATTTTTGCATTTTTTGGCATTTTTCAGTCTGTACACTTGTTTCGAAATATCACAGCTCAGAAAAGACCTGACTCCGGAGTCAAATGTTCAATGCATGCACAAGACCAGGCTCTATATGCCGGCATGAAAAACACTTTCTAATCTCTTACTTTACACTTTTTATCTCATTTTAAAGTGTCAAAACCGATGTCAAAACAAACCGAAAAAGCCCTTTAAGGCCTTTTTTGGGCACTTTCCCACAGGATGCCTTTTGGGCACTTTCCCACAGGATGCCGCAGAATTTTTTTCTTGATTTATGTAGCCACTAATGTTTGATATATTGTGTTAAAATTTCAATCAGATTAATGTACCGTTTTGGGAGCTGTAGTTGTCTGCACATTCTGAAAGCTGATACAAAAATGCTGATTGACTCCACTAAATATGCCATCAACGAGATGCAGGAAAAATTCAAAACGTTCAGATTAGACGAGTAAAAAGAAAAGATGTGAGTCGAATCACTCGAAAAATTTCATCAATCAATTTACAATGGTTGCCCAACAGGATGCCTCAGAAGAGATGCATCAAAAATTTCTCTTTTCAGTAATTTGACCGGAAAAAAATTGAAGTTCAGAATTTAATGTTACAAAATAAATGTCGGCTGACCTATGTTATAACCTGTGCGAAAGTGCTCTGTAGTTGAAGGCATCCCGTTTCACACCACGTGATGTCGGCCAAACGAAAATAAAGCAAAGGATAGTAGATTGCAGTGCCTTTCCAACAAAGCAATGACTATCCAAATAACTCTTGCCGTCTTCCTGTAAATGGATTTGAAACAATCGCTCGATTTCTGAAATTTAACGGAAATTTTCGAACTTTTCCATTTTTCATTTGAACCACTTCGTTTAGAAACCATCAAACCTAGACCAATGAAAATTTTCCACGACTCCAAGTCACATTTTTTCTCATAATATATTGGATTAGGAGGCATCCTGTGTTCCCAGAACTTCATTGATGGGACATTTATCCAGATTCAAAAACGCATTTGAATGACAGTGCAGTGCATGCAAATTTCTACAGCTGCCAAAACATCACATGATGATGAGATGTTACTTTCGCAGCTACTGTAAGAATGTATGAACTAAAGAATAAAAAGATAAAATTCTGTGGCATCACCTTCACCTGGTGAAGGTGCCCGGGAGTGCCTTTAAGCAGGATTTTTCTTCATTTTCGCTTCTAATTTTTTACTGTTCGAACTTTCTTGCAGAGTGTAAAATGTTTGCTTGTGGAACAATTAATACATCAAACTATAGTCTGTTAGTTATTTGATAATTCTACAATATAATTGATGAACATATCTAAAGGGGTAGACAAGGGCCACCTGGCACATACAATGATTTCTATAAAATTTTCATATGTATGCCTTCTTTGGAGCAGTGCAGCTCCCAAAACGGTACCAAAATTATGATGAAAATTTAACCAATGCAATAAAAATGGATAAGCTACAATATAAGAAAGTAAAATTCTGCGGCTTCCAATTGGAACGTGCTCGGGAGTGCCCATGAACAAAATTTTTCAATTTTGACGGCTCATTTTTGACACTCCAAACTTTATGAAAAAGTGTAATATGCAATTATTCACTGTGAATATTACATCAGAAAAGAGCTTATTCTCTGCTCCGTAAAATGAATATTCGTTCATCAAATATAATCAATCCGATCTTGAAATATCGCTTGGCTCGCATGACCACTGAAAAATGCCAAAAAATCAACATTTTTCAAACTTTGGCATACTGTAGCGGCGCTAATTTTTGTTTACAAGCAAAACGGATGGTACCATGGAACTCAGCGCACGAAACTACCCAAAATATCTGATTTTGAGGTATGATTAATTTTCAACTTATCATAGGGAAAGTAGAACCTCTCAGAAATCTTGTCTCAAGATTTTTGCGATTTCCTGATGAACAAAAAATCATGTAGGACTGGAAATTTGTGAGCATGCTGACCTAACTTTTTTGCAGTTTTTAGAGTGAAAAACTTTACAAAAAGAACTTTATATAAACGATTTTCACGACAGTACTTATCTGTGTCACTTTTCTATTTAGAAGCATTTTATAAAAAACAAAGAATTATTCTCAGGTCGGCTGATGATGCACTCCTGATAAGTGGTGACAGCGAGGAAAATCCTTCGGCATCTGCAACCGTGGTCCACAATTGCGCCTTAGATTGCCTACAAGCCATGGACACAACTTTGGATAAAGCTTTCCCCGAAGTCAACATTTCCAGTCTAAAAACTCATAGTAAAAGCGTCGTCGAAGATTACGATCCGAAAAAATTTGAAAAATTTTGCAAGTGACGCGCGTTTCTTACTGTTGAAGATTTCCTTTTCATAATCAAGGATTTTTTTTGCAGCACTTATAAACCGGGCAGGAAGTGTTTGGACCAGTGCCCGGCCGAAGATCCTGTGAAAAGTTTCGCTCAAAATGGCCTGAAAATGGTTGATATGATGTGCATTACTCGCTATGATGGTAAATTTTTTTGCGAAAAAGAAAAATCGAGCAATCTCATCTTCATTTTTTAGACTTCAAGAAAAATTTGCCTTGCATGAACAGCGTCAGTCAACAAATCAGGGACAAATGCGACCCTCAATGCGCCAAATATGAAGAATCGTTCAACAAATTGGAAAGTTTCGGTGAAAGCGATGACGACAATCAAATGGACACTAAAGATTTACGAGAAACGTTCAAAGGCAGTTGCTTGTGAGTATGCCATGGAAAGCTTGAAATTTGGGTTGACATTGATTTACATGTAATGATTTACCTGGAATTCCTGACTGTATATTTAAACTCTGCTTGTGGGAAAATAACCCTGAAATTCAATACAATTTTACACTAAGGACCTTGTGTTCAGACATTTTCATGGCAATGACTTCTTAACGACATTTTGCAATGCAGAAAGAGGTTTTATTAGGAGTCACAGCTTGTTATGTTTAGATCTCTGCTTAGGTCAAGAATTGTAACTGAGGAGCCTATTGGCTTGTACACAACAGATTACTGTAGCTCACACAACAGAGTTTAATATAAGTAAAGGCCAGTACAGACCAACAGTTCTCTAGCAGACTAAACTCAACCCTCAGTTGCGGTGTAATGTAAGTTTGCTGAGACCACAACTGACACTAGCTTGCAATCAAAAAGCAATCAGGGTAGCCCTAGTTGCTTCCTGTGTAGTTATATGGGCCCCTACAGGGGTAAACAAAAGATAGTCCTGTACAAAACATATAGATCAAAGTTTATCACCTTGACTGTGTGAGGCGATATAGGGGGTGTAGAAAGTATTCCCAAAACTTTAGCATGTAACATTTGACTTCCATGTAGAAAGTATGCTCAAAGCTTTAACAGGTAAAAAGGGACCTCAATGAAGTGACACGTAATGGGTAAACGCGTTGCCATCGTAACCATCGCCAAACACTGTTCGAAAAATAATGCTCGACCGGGATTCGAACCCGGGTCTCTGTGACTATAGTGCAGCGTTCTTCGGATTGAACTACCGAGCCAGTATTGCAATAGTTACGAAGGGGTGATGTATGGCCGTGCGACACGTGACATCCCCCCCTTGAAAGAAGGATGACCTCGTCCGTTGAAGATGCAGGTTCTGCGGCCCACCAATGTGGGACCAATCCAAGCCTCGCCATGACAGGTAATGGGTAAAGGCGTTGCCATCGTAACCATCCCCAAACACTGTTCGAAAAATAATGCTCGACTGGGATTCGAACCCACGTCTCTTTGACTATAGTGCAGTGTTCTTCGGATTGAACTACCGAGCCAGTGTTGCGATAGTTACAAAGAGGTGATGTATGGCCGTGCGACATGTGACAGAAGAAAGTGTGCCTCTGCCCACTTGGACGTTAATATTGATGATGTAATATGATCCAAATTCATTAAACATGCAGGGCAATACCGGGGGTGAAGGAAGTATTCCCAAAACTTTAGCATGTAACATTTCACTTCCATGTAGAAAATAGGCTGGAAGCTTTAACAGGTAAAAATCGACCTCAATGTAGAAAGTATGCCTCAGCCGACTTGGGTATTAATATTGATGATGTAAATCTCTCAAAAAATATTAATCTGACTCTTAGAATCTAATTATATAATGGTTTTACTCATTTTTTTTACTAAATTTTTGCAAAAAATTTTGTTTAGAACACAATTTTTACATATTCAGGACACTTTTTTTAATGATTCCCTGTGCTTAAAGCGCTGTTTTTGGGACAATTTTTCTCTGTTTCAGGACACGATTTTTCACGCATTTTGTAAAAAAATGTATCCCAAATAAACGAAAATCGTGTCCCAAAACAGTGAAAAATGTGTCCTAAAAACAGTACTTAAGCGAAAATGGTGTCATAAATGTGTAAAAATTATGACCCTAACAAAATTTTTTGTAAAAAATTTAGTAAAAACTGAATAAAACCATTACATTGTTGGATTCTAAGAGTCACATTAAAATTTTTCGGGAGGTGTTACATCATCAATTGTAACGTCGGAGTGGGCCGAGGCATACTTTCTACATTGAAGTCGAATTTTACATGTTAAAGTTTTGGGCATACTTTTTACACCCCCTGTATCGTTCCACAGGTTATACGAATTTGGATCATATTACATCATCAACCATATTTTCTGCACTCCTGTATCACCCCACACAGTTAAGGTGGTAAACTATCATACACTTTGATGTGTGTATGTTTTGTACAGAGTTAGCTTTTCTGTACCCCTGTACGGGCCTGTATAACTGCTTTCCTGCAGGCTAGGTGAAAAAAACTCACTACAATAATATTCAGATGATGTGGGGGTTGCCTTGGTACTGATGGGAATTTAACGTCCGGCACCCACTTCAGCTTAATGAGCAAGAAATAATGAAATAAATGTCAATATTTATGCAAATATGAGACTGTGCTGGGGTCCCAGAGTTTAATGGGTGATAAAAAATAGAAACCAGAGCAGTAGCAGATGTGACATGCACTCAACTCCCGAAAATTGTAAGAATGAATAAATCTCTTTTTCTTGGTAGAATTGTGGCTTCAACCAATTGATCAATTTTGCATAGATGTGCGATGACTGCTACTGTAAGTACATCCCCAACAGAAATTATAATATGTTTAGTGGTTGATAATGTGAAAAATTTTTTTTTTACGAAAAACTCCAAAAGAGGCACATGTGTCACACAGGTCTTTTCTTAAGGATAAAGAAAGATCTATTGTCTGGCTGACTAGTTAGAATTAATCGTTGGCTATTTCACAGATCTAGTGCAACAGTTCTCGCCCAGACCTGGCAACAACAAACATCAACAAATAAACAGGGGCTCACAGAGTGGGCCTTGTAGACTCCCAGAGGAAATTTCTATCCACTGGCAGGAATGCTGGAGAGACCCTCAGTGTTATTTCTCAGACTTGACGTCTACAAGAAAGCAAGGACTGGGCCTGTAGCTCTTCGTAACTTACTGTACACTGTCGATGATATGCAAATAAATATAAATACAATAGTAATATTAAAAGAAAGTTAATGAACCACTAAATATCTGCGAATTTAAGACGAGGAGTTTGTTGAAAGATATATTTGTTAGTCGAGAAATATAGGAAAAAAATATAATGATTTTCAGAATCTTTCTTCCTTCTTTTTCACTCTGTTGCAATGCAAATTTGTCTGCATCTGCCAGATGCAAATTGTTGATTTGCATGTCGACCTCCCAATGACAAAATAGGCAGCAACGGAGTATCCAACACGTGACTCCACTAATGTAAAAAGTAGTCTTTAAAACGTCTTTAGTGCCAACGACTAGTCAAGACATTGGACTCTAAATCCAAACCATGCTTGAAAAATCCAAAAATTTTATGCTAATTCGCACCAATGACCTTGTTTTTTGAAATTTCAATGACAATGACATCTTGAACAGATTCTCTGCTACATAAAGTGTAGTTATCGGTTCTTATCTTTCTCCAAATATGCAGACTAGATGTTGTTAGAAAATCCAGTTTAATGACATATACTTCACAATAGTTAACTGATTGTCCATAATGTCAAAATGCATTCTATAATTGGTTTGCCATACCTTGCGATATTGCTTAATTATTGATAAAATAACAAATCCATGTAAACAGATTATATATAAACATATGATATAAAGAAAGACATTACAATACTTATTTAATTGTCAATAATGTAAAAAGTTCGTTTCTACAAGGACCTTCAAACAAAGCGCAATATTCCTATGTTTTTTCCTGATAAATTTTTGTGGGTACCCCTACCTATTTTCCTATAGCCGATAAGGCAGGCTTTAGGGGACTATATGGTCATATAAGTGCCCGCCATATTAGAGAGGCGCCGTTTGGGTGCTTTTTACCATCTGGAAGAGGCCACATTCCACGGCTGGCGTCTGGCTGACTAGCAAGACTTGTCCGGCTACCTTCCTCAGAATGGAGTAGGCCCACCTCATCATTCACTTTATCATTGCCAAGATGGTAACTTTGCTGGTTAGACCTCAGCAAGCAATGTTCCAGGCTTGCTTACACAATTTATCTACCCCCAGATGATAAAAGGATGTGTCTGTATGGACAAGTTTCCGGAATTTAATTTTGGCTAACACCCGGAATCGAACCTGGTTCTTGAATCTAGTAGTCAGAGTTGGTAACCACTAGACCAAGATGGAAGCACAATATTCCTCTAATGTTAAGAGTTGTATCCAAATAGTCTATACTGCCATTGGCTTGTCAAACTCGGATTTTATTCAATAGATAGCCTATCTATTTGGTTTCTCATGTTTTTTTTCATAAGGATAAATACAGTATAGCATGAGTTGTACTTATTCATAATAAGCAGCACATTATCGTAGTTCTTTTTGTACTTTGATCCAAATACGTCACTCACAACAATAGTTTTAATATGGTACCTTTTAACTTTTTTTCTATGGGTAAGACAAGTTTCCTGTTTCACGAATGGGTTCAAAGGGAAATAAAAAAGAAAAAATTTAAACAAGAATATGAACTAGTTAGATTTTACCATCTCCAATAATGACTCAACGCAATAAAAACATAAAAGACTACGCCCAAATATAATATAATCACAATGACTAGACATGAAATGACTAGACTAGGATGAACATCAAAAGATGATATGGCACCAAAAAGTTGACAATATATATATATATGTATATATATATACTAAAAAATTCACAGGAAAAATGACAATAGATGAAGCAAGCACATGTGGTGAATGATAATAAAATCACATTTCCAAGGCTAGATGACTATGGAGCTATTTTTCAAGGGTCTATTGGATGCTTAAATGAAAGGTTTTATTCAACTTCTCAACCAATATCCAAGTACGTCCATCTGTAAAAAACTCTGTGTGCTGAACAAATAACTAAGAATAACTAACTAAGAATAACTAATTAAGAATAACTAACTAGGAATAACTAATTAAGAATAATTAATCAAGAATAACTAACTAAAAAACTAACAAAGGATAACTAAGGATAATTACTAAGGATAGGTAACTAAAAATAACTATCGAAAATCTAACTAAGAACAACTAACCAAAGGATACATAACAAACAAAACAAAGAATAACTATTTGAGAATGAGTATCTAAAAAATTAACAAAGAATGCCTAGTTGAGAAAAACTAACTAGGAATAACTAGCTAAGAATAAATAACTAAGAATAACTTACTAATAATAACTTACTAAGAATAACTTACTAATAATAACTTACTAAGAATAACTTACTAAAAAAAACTAACTATGACTAACTATATAAAAATAACTAACTAAGAATAAATAACTAAGAATAAATAACTGTGAATGACTAACTGAGAATGACTAACTAAAAATAACTAAGTGAGAATAACTAAGAATAATCGGCTAAGAATAACCAACTAAGAATAACTTACCAAGAATAACTAACTAAGACTACCTAACTAAGAATAATTAACTGAGAATAACTAATCAACAATAACTAACCAACAATAACTAACTAAGAATAACTAATAATGTATAACTGAGAGTCCATAGTCAAGTCATGAATTACTGAACTGCAATTTTTTGGGGGGATTCTCAATTGGGACCTGAAAATCTTTGTAATACATGTTTAGTGCAGTTTTTTCAGCTTTTCAATGATAGTGGACATGTGTATGATCAGATCTCTTCATGAATAATTTTATAAATTGAATTGTATAATGAATTGTATAAATTGTATATGGAAATATGATAATGTATATAATATGAATTGTATAAATTTTTGGGACAATTTAAAAAACTCAGGAAACAAATCAGTGAAAAAATCTATATCTGCCATCAAGTTTCACATTTTAGCTCTAAAAATCTGTCATTCATATTCATATTTCACATACCAGATTTTCCCAAAGTCGGTCAAAAATGTGCATACTTGAATCTGCCATCTGTGTGTGCCTTTTGGACACCAATCCAATACATGTATCCATGGACAGCATCTGAATATTAACATACCATACTCGTTACCAACTTTTTCTGCCCCTGAACTGTATACTCAATTTTCTTGTGGCTACAGGTACGTCCAATGCCTTATGCAATGCGGCAACCCTGTGACCAAACTCAAATGCGGCAAAGACGCAGCCGATCTGGAGAAGACGACGTTGATCGCTGGCTTTTCCTCTGTAACTGAAATGCTTTCATCGTTCAATGACACATCCGTCGATTTTTGGCCCCAAGAATGCAAATCGTTGGGCAATGCATGATGTGGAAAGAACGAAATTCCAGATCCCGAGAATCAAGCAACATTTTATTTGTTGGCCATTTTTTCCCATTTTTTGATTACTATTATCAAGCAAATTATTGTAACTTACAAATTATTTGTATGTTATCTTGTTTATTTTGAATGATAGTGGATAGATATAAAACTGTATATTTTGTATTTTAAGCTGCCGGTGTTTTGAAGGTGGAGGCAGGAGTAGGTTCCAGAATTCGTCCTTAATGCACGTATTTCCAACACCCACGCTTACCGGATTAATTATTAATTAGTGTACTTAAACCCGACAACAATTACCCCATAAATTAAGAAAACTTAGTTCCTTAATTTGTCCTCCTATTAAGTAATGAAAATGAGGAGAGGATCTTCTCCAGATTTTATCTAACACAAAGAAACACTTACACATACAAACCCTGAGTGGGCGAGAGAATATAAAAACTCCCACGAGCTGGGGGAAAATGCTAATATTCTTTGTGCAGGGGGAGGCGAACCAATGAAAAAGAACATATAATACTAATAATGCAAGAGCGAATCCAACCCACGCGTGCCGATTTGGGCTACAGTAAGACGTCTCTCAATGGTACGCGTCGCTCGCTCCACTTTGCACTTGGGGGCCTCTTCATGAAAACGACAAACACTAGAATAATTCTACAAATCTGCAGAAATACACTACAACAACCCTCCCCCCTTGTGGCAGGTCGCCTTAAGCGATTGTCAAGAGACAACCAGAACAGGCAAGGAGAAGGGACTCCCCCACTACAGGCCATTGCCGGGGTTGCCCAAGGGGTCTTTGAGCGGCACACAGCCGGGCCGACAGAGTCATTGCAGTGTTTTGAGGAGATTTGGGCGGCCCATAGGGTGAAACCTCCCAATGCGGTCAGCAATTAGAGAGGCCAAAAAGCATGGCAACACCGCAGCCCGTGTCGTCATTCCGTCCCCACCAATATACTGGAGCCCACCAGCATACGAGTCCATGCAGTTGAGAGGGTGAGGCCCGCCACTATGGTAACGACGAAAACAAGGCAGCAGAGGTGAAAAAAAGGACAAACAACGAAAGTGGGGGTGTGTAGGGAAAGAACATGTCAAGGACTTAGCATCAGCTGCAGGGCATTGGGAAAAAAAACTAGTACGAATAAAGCAAGAAAAAATAAGATTAAGTAAGAACAACCAGGAAAAACAAAAAATGAAGAAAAACACAAAAATAGCAAAATTTTGTTACTGTACAAAAAACGGTGAAATCAGTGGCAGCAGCTGTGGCGAGTATCCGAGGTGGAGCAGGAATGGGTGTAGTAGTTGTCATGGCGGTCCCTTTGGGCATCACTGTAACGATCGTTGTGATACCCATGTGGGTCCTGGGGATCATCCTGATCGTCATAATGGATAGACCTTGGGTGACGGGAGGAGGGGCCATAGTGGTTGGTGGCCTTCCTACAATGGGATGAAGAAGTGTAGGTTTGCATGTGGAGCAGTGATAGCAGGTTTGTACCGGGTGGCCATATTGGTTGCGGCACCAAGCAAGGGTGGTCAGACGGTAACCCTGTCGGTGGCAGAGGTCCTGGTGAAAGGAGGTTCCACTGGGTGGAAAAGTCATGCTGGCACAATAGGGGAACCCAGCAGTCCGTTTCACTGTGGTATTGCAAATAAATCCGTTGGATGTCGGCAATCTCGGGCAGCTGCCGAAATGGCAAATATTGCAGGTAGGCCATTCAGCTATCAATGAGGTCGACTGCCATATTGTAGGCTTGAGTAAGGCAAGATGGATTGTCGAGTCCGCGGGCTTCATATAAAAATAGCACATGGGTGGTTTGAACAGCGTCAACAACGCCAAGTTCCTTGGCCCAAATGCCAGCGACCCATCGCAAGATGAGGGCGGCTACGTCTGGTGAAACAGAAGGTTGCGGCTCGCGGTAAGCAGTGTGAAAATGATTGCAGAAATAATGATACAGCACAAGCAAGGCCGTGGTTGCATGGATATGAATGGCCATCATTATGTGAATGCCAATGCAGCCAAAGAAATTTATCAAAACCATTTCATGCAAGGTGCATGGTGGAAAGGAATCAACGGACAGGTCCAATTGTGGTGGATAATGTGGCATTGCCAGCGAAATAGAGTGGGGCGGATCAGTGGTTGGGAAACGAACATAATTCAGTAACATGGTTGATTTGCTCAGCAATTGTGGTTGAAATTGCAACACAGCACCTGCAGCAGGAACGGCTCCAAGTGCAGGGCACGTGGTGATGACCAATTGGGGTTGAGTGACCCTGGTGGACGTCGATATAGACTTTACGCTACTGGTAGTCATGGATTGGACTGATGTCGAGGCCGTGGCAGCAAAGGCGTGGTAGTTATGGATGGGGGGGGGCTTGTTCCACATCCATTGAAGGTGCCAGAGGTAGCAGGGCCTTGAATTCCGGTTGCCAAGGGTTCTTCAAGGCCTTTAGTTTCAGTGGTGAGTGGCGGAAAACGTGCTGATACTCGCATTCGTAAAAACTGGTAGAGTGCGCCTGTGGTGATTGCTCGCTTTGGGTGCGGTGCATAGGCGCGTCGTCCCGGCCATCGTGTTGACGACTAT